>WUAM01000043.1:1409997-1420153 GCA_024336885.1 Actenoides hombroni
CGTGCTGACGGGGGTTGGGGGGAGTGATAGAAGGGCTTGGTGGGCACCTGGTGCCGTGCCAGGGTCAACCCACCACATCAGCATAGGGACAGATTTCTGCTACATCAGAGACAAACTATTTTCACTATAGGAACAGCTTTGGAGTTTGTTTTGTGCATTTGCTCAACACAACTTGCCTCAACCAGTACTGAACAAAATAGGCTATAATCTTATGCTTCCGTTGTCATTGTTCCTGGATTTCTCTGGTCTCGCACTCGCTGGCTATTGAACATTGTTATGGCCAGTCATCATTCTCATGATTATTGGCTTATTGATGGACTTATTGTCAGGGAGCATCATGAGCAAGGCTGCTCTGCAGGGGAGTATGAGCTGGATGATAAGGGTGACCCCAGGTCGAGGAAGTGCCCTCAGCCAGCTCTGCAGCAGGTGAGCAGAATCAGAGTGCTGGGGACAGGGTCTGTTAACAGTCCCAGACATGGCAGGGTGGAGAGCCAGGCTCAGGATCCACCCAGGACCAGAGACAGAACTGGAAAGAAGGCTATCATGTATGTCTACGGTTCATCCAGAAGACAGGTCTGGAGACCTGCACACCTCCAGCAGTGATCAGACCACATCTGAGTGCCAGCCCCAAGATAACATGGAACCCCTGCATGGGAGCAGAGGGAGTGTGGGGGCTCCAATGAGAGGACAGACCCACTCAGGCCTATGAGTGCCCCCAGGACTCTGACATTTATGATATTAACCACCAGCAACTGCATACTTGACTTACTAAAACCACATAATACTTCATTAATACATAACATCAACTCTCTGAAGGGGCATTTCATAAGCTCACAGACAAGCTCTAGGTCTTTTCTCAGACAACCAATAATTTTATCAATCCATACTGGATAGTCTATTACATTAAATGTTTGGAAGATACGATATTTCATCTACAAGTAAGAAAGCTTTTAAGCTCATTGAAGATAGTATAAATGCGTCACTTTTCTTAGTCTTTCTTATTGCTGTACATGAGATTGGACAGTCTAACAGAGGAGATGGACTATTACCATTTTGAACAATTGTATTATGTTTTTCCTTATAATTGATGATAATTAGTCAGAGCTACCTTCCAGAGTAAGGTGATGGCTTGAGTCACTCAGACTTTTGCAGTAACCTAAACTAAGGTGGTTTAAGCAATTATTGCTCTAAGTTCTTTGCTGTGCTCCTGCAGATACTTTTTGTGCAGCAATTATTACTGAGCAATTATTACTCTTGAACCTCTGCAGTTGACAGCAAAATATATACTATCACTGACAAGGGTCAAGTTTCAGCTTCCCTTTTTGTGCCAAGCTGTAAACTGATAACTATCAAGGAGTTACTGTCAGACCAAGGAAGCTCTTCCTGTGAGGGAAAATGAGGAAAGACATGGGCAGGAAACTGGGGAAGGTTAACTTTAATCAGCCCTGCTTGATCCCCCTCCAGCAAATGAGTCAATAGTCACAGCTCTAATTTAAAGGGGAGTGGGGGGAAGTCTTTAGCTTTCAAGAACTCCCATCCTCAAAATGGAAAAAAAACCCTAAAAAACCAAACCAATGCAAAGTAAGTGAATAAGATAACTACTGTAAAAAAAAACAATTCATAGTCAATATTGGTTCAGATTTCCACATAATGTTGTAGATTGCCATCATGATTTCCACTAGAAATGCAGGTTTTGAATCTCATGATTTTCAAGTGCATGACTGAGAAAGGATCGGAGCTAGCAGTTCTGGTTTTATTTCACTTCTTGTTACTACTAAGGTTGCATTTGCTTGGTTTTGGGTTTGTTTTGTCTATTCCCACCCCTCACGCTTTTTTTTCTTTCCATATGCTAAACTGGCCAGAAATGCTGAATGATGTTTATGCCATGTTATATATGAGCTAAGGAGCATGTTGCAGTACCTGAGCACTCTTCATTGCTTATATTCTCAAAGCCTGGGCTACTGTCACTTACCTTATGCTCTCATAGAATTGTTTTGAATTAGCTGGGCTTGTTCTAGACTGGCAGAGGTTAATATTAAGAAATTTATCATCTCCTGGGAAATTTTTCCCTGGAGACATGAGAGTAAATCCTTTGGGAATATCTGTCCCATACTTATACTGGAAGAGAAGGCATGAAATTGCTTCTTATGGACTTGGTTGCTCTTACAAGTCTGCAGATCTATACTTCTGAGAGACAAATTGGACAAAAATGATGACCTGCTTTTGCAGGGCAAATTCTATTGAGTCAGCTGAGTCAAATCACACTGACTACACAACTTTTGATGCCATGAATCAAAGAATTAGTATAGCTATACCAACATCCTGCTACTTCTGGCCATGCCATTGCTTGAAACTTTAGAGAAATGTGAAAAAAAATCCATAAACTACCTGGCCAATTGTTCAAGTTGCATATTTTGATTTTAAAAGTTGTGGATGAAGTAGCAGAAGTCAGGGAAACCGATGATCTTTTTCTAGCTGAGTGCTCAGATAGACACTTTGTATTTAACATTACACGAAGAAGCTCCCTTTTGTTTCTCACTATTTTTCTTCATGCTCACATTTTATGAAGCATGTCTGTACTAATACACAGACATACACAATTGGACTATTAAAACTCTTTAAATGCATTGATTTGTCTTTCATTTTTCTGTTTCTTATCAGTCATTAATAATGCACAGTGACTTGTCTCCCTTTTTTTATCTGTTTTAATCTATATTCCTCATATTTTATCTCGAACAAAGAGTAGTCTTGTCTCATGAAGGCTCATCAAAGTCATAATTACATTTCATTCATCTGCATTGAACTGTCTGTCATCTGTTAGCATTTTGAATGCTCTGTATGTCTTTCTGTGCTCGTCTGCATTCTTTCTCATTATTTACTCCTCCTCGACCATCCATTAATGATTGCTAACTGCTTTCTGCTTTTATTTTTTTTAATTACCAGCTGTTTGTAAACTTCTAGCAGTTTCAATCTAGAAATATTGGTAGTGCTTTTCTTTTTCCACATTTAGCAAGTGTTTATGCTCTTAACACTAATGTTTATCTACAAGAACAATGAACCAAAGGAAGGCAGCATAAATCTCAGGACCGGGGTTCTGCTATAGCCCACAGCTGTCTACATACTTCTTCCTAGTCTAACTTTTATGCTCTGGACACTGTCCTTGACATAACCTAAACCCCAAAAGCACTCCAAATTCCTTGTTGTATGTAACTAATTTTTGTGATGTAAAATTATTAGGTGATAATAACTAGATTGGTGGCCAGGAAGGGGTAAGGACTGTTACTCATGGTTTTCATTCCTTCTAATTTTTATTATGCATCATGTTTTATTTTTACTTAATTAAAATATTTCCTTAGTTTTTTTATTCTTGTGTAATTGTTTATACTTGTCTTTGAGATCTTTTTCCTCCTAGGTACCTGTTTCATCTTTCATTACATCTTATTTTTAAAAAGCACATGTTTTCAGCAAATATTTGCTATACTTGTCAAAGTTAGGTGCCAAAAGCTGATTTGCAACTTAGATGGAGCACAGAAATTTCACAGGCCTGCTTAGAAAGAAATACATGTCAAAAACATTAATTATGGGCTATACAGATACTGTATTCTTTGTCTGTAAAATGGGATAAATGAACACCATTTTCATTCCAAGAAAAGCTTTCTCATGAGTAGGTGAAGGTTATGAGACAGAAGGTTTCTGTAGAAGGATAAAACAGTATATACTTTATGGTTCAGCTTCTTAACTGATGTGCATTGGTGTAACATAAATGGAGACAACTAAACTATTGTGGTTTATATAAAAGGAAAACATAAATATGCATGGGGTTTTCTTTGTTTGTTTTTGCTTCTAACAGAGATTCAGGGAGATCTACCTGCGGTATCATTACATCATGCAGGTTGGCTTCATAGATCTAGGAACTTTATTTACTTGAGTTCAGGTGAACGTAGCACTACTTAGTGCTTAGTAACTCTTTGGACTAGAAATAGTAACAGGCCACAAGTAATCTGCTGAGGCTCAGTTTACTTTCCTATCTTTCTGTAATTCTTTTTTCTACTTTCACTAAAATAGAAATTTTGGATAGTGTGTAAAAACTGTTAAATATCATTAAAAAGAGCAGAAGCCATTACAAAAGTGGAAAATACTTTCCCAGCCTTCTTAACTTTTCATATACTGGTTTAATTTCAATTAATTTTGTGAATACCAAAATACTTTACATCTTTATGCACTCCTACCATGAAATTAAGCAAAACAATCTTTAACAGATGTTATATTTTTAAAGTAGTAATGTAATCCTCTAAGGGGTCTATGAAGCATTGATAGAGTTATTGTGGATGCTGAAAAGCTGCTAGCAGAGGGATCTTCTCAGATTCTCACAATATTTGGTGAGAATCCTGCCTTGCTCACCAGTGTTATGAAAAACAGTAGGATGTTTTTTGTAAGCTAGACCAACACCTGGTGTTTTGCTAAGTTCTGTTTATGGTACATTGGAAAAATGTTTTGAAATAGGTGTTGTAGGACTTTAGCCAATCACCCTAGGAGATGGGTGATCACTGACCGATCGCCCTATGGGGTTAGGGTATATAAAATGGGGTTATAAATTAATGAAGTGTCTTCTTCCTCTCCTGGCTCTCTCTTTACTGATTTTGTCTTGCTGCATCTCTTCGCTCCCTGTATAAACAGTGACAGTGGAGGGCTCTTACTTCCCCCCTCCCCCCCCGCCCAATTCTGATTAAAAAATCCACAAACCTTTATTGGCACCATTGTTCTCAAGCTCTGACAGGGAAAACCCACAGCCTGTGACTCTTCCATATAGAGGTAGATGGTGGTATATGACTTTTTGGCACCGTGTTCCCCTTAAGACATTACTGACTAAAGAGCATGGAAAAACCTCTGTGGAGCTCTGGCGGTGAACAACCATGCTCAGTCCCTGGTTTTTGCTTTTTTAAGACAGCATACATGTGGAGGTGAAGGTCTGCTGTGTCATAGGCTGGGTCTGATTTTATATGTCCGTGTCTATGGGAGAAGCAAGTCAATCCACACCTAGGAAAATGAAGCCTTTTGAAATGAAGCTTTCAAAACCATCAGTTAAGACTTTTTATGTTGATTAAAAGATTAATTTAATTGATTTAAAGAGCATGCACATCGCAGCAGCCTATTAGGGATGTGCTATCTGCAGTTTACATATGGTTTACTCGCTTCAAATACCATACATACAGTAAAGCGAAGAAGGTGGTTAGGTTAGTCATGGGTGGAGTGGAGAAAGATGTCCTCATTAGTTATTTTGCAGTAAAAAACACAGCCACCTTATCTTCTCTAGGATTTTACTATGGGCTTGCTAACGCTTGGTAACTGGCTTGTTTTTATGTTCGCTTTCTATCCTCCCCCATCAACTTCTCCCATACTGAAGGCTTTGTTTCTGAGTTACTTGACTTCCACAACAAAAAAAATTTCTTCACACTAGGTTATTGCTGGGACTTGCTGCTCCAGAGCTCCTACAGCTGGTAATGGACACAAGGACAAGTGACCTTCCCAGGATGACAGAAGAAACCAAACTGGAAATTAAACACAGACATTCCTAGTTAAATTTCTTACTTAGAAGACTTCTTATTTTTCTTCAATCTTTCCACATCACTCAGAGGCTGTTTTCCCTGGTCCAAGCAGTTAATCCACCAGCCCTTTCTTTGGGGTGTCATCACTCTAACACCAAAGTTTACATAGTTCCCTAGTGAACAAACCTTTTGTTTTTTGTGGGTTTTTTGTGTTTTTTCTTTTTTTTAATAGATAGGAATTAAGGAGTTTAATAGGCAAACAAGGGTTTAATAGACAGACCTAGCAGTCTTCCATGGTCTGTGGACAAAAGTACTGACCAGTGACTCTCCAGCAATTTCTTAGCTTTACTTTGAACAAAACTGAGCAGTGATTGTGGCCTGGTTTGGTTTTTTTTCGAAAAGATTTACAGTCTCCCCATGGATGAAGAGGACAGGGAGAGCTGTGCTTGTTTTACTTTCTGGCAGACATATGAGAAAGAGTGGGCTTCCTTAAGAATATTTGCTGGTCTTTCACTCCTGTTTCTATGTTTAAGTCCTATGCTGAAAATGTTTTGCATCTAGAATTATTTGTCTGTGAGAAAGCATACAAAGAATGTATTGGATGATCATGGGTTTTTTTATTGTTCAAAGCTTCCTCTAGAGAAGAGGGCCATTAACCTTGATTGCTTTTCCTTTCGTAAGTATCAGCCTGTTCATCAAAGTTGTGTTGCCTCCTGGAAGTCTGGGAAGCATTGAAGCCCCTCTAAACAGCTGCAGTAAAAACATGACAAGTAGAAGAAACTAGGAGAATTTTGGATGTGCTCGATTGTCATTCCTAATGCAACGGACATTGCCTTTTGCCATGGCCAAGCTGGCAACACCTTAGAAGTCACCAAGGTGATCTCTGGTGGAGGAATGTCTCTTGAGGATCAGCCTATCTGTCAGATTCAATTTAAATAGGTCAGCAGAACAGATATATTTTCTTTTCCTTTAACCAGAACTTAATGAGTTTTCTACAGGCTCCTCAACCTGAATGTGCTATGGTTTTGCTAGTGGAAAATTTGATACTTGGCAGTTTTGGGTGAGTGTCACACTTTCCTTTGGTTGGTTGAGCCTTATGGGGCTAAAACTTCTTAAATCAAAGCCACTAGGAATGTTTCCTGACTTCTCTTACTGTCCAAATTGCAGGGGTGCTTTTCCATGTAGTTGTTTAAAAAAACACTAAAAAGTTGTTTAAAAAAACACTAAAAAGTTATTTAAAATGCTGTCCATGTAAAACACTGTCTGGTCATTTTGCATTGTCGTGAATGGTTGCAAAAAGGTGGAAAACAGTGCAACATTGTTCATTTGAGCTGTTTTGCTTTTTTATGAAGACTTATTAACATTTGACTGGAGCTTTGTATCTGTTTAGTAGTGGCAGATAATTTGTATAATGAGAAGTCTGCTGGACATGAGAGCGATAGGTCAGGACAGATTCTGCTGCCAAGTGAAATGGGTGATTCCCAGGAGAGAGGCCAGAGGGGCTGGCTGCTTAAGACTCTTTCAGGAGGACAGTAATGAGCTGATGAAGATGGTTCCAGTGTTTCTTTCTGAAAATTTAGAAACAATGAAGAATAAGCACTGAAAAACAAAGCCCATGCACCCTTTTTAAAACAGAATACACAATTTATACTCTTGGTTCATCATGACTTTGTTTTGAGAGGCAAGACATCCTTTGAAGGCTTTGGCAATCTCAAAACAATGCTATACCTTTGAGTAACATTTTATCCCTGGAAGAGGCTGACTGATGTGCTTCTCAACAGTGCTCAGAAAGCTTAAGAGATGTTTAGATTTGAAATCAGATCTCACCCACACACAGCAGACTGCTTTCTGTTTAATGTTTCATTGTGATTTTGTTGTTTATGGGTGCAACAAGAGGCTGGAGATGTTTATTTCTTGTTAATACTTTTCACATCCTGTGACATTTTTTTGTAACTTGCCTATCTGTATTTTCTGAGCAAATCAGAAGGGGCTGGAAAAGATAATAAACCACCAAAATGGTTGCTAGGGTAAGAGATGGAAACCTGTAGCCTTTGAAAATGGAAAATGAAAACTTTCAGACAGCAGTGGAAAGCATGCATCTGCCAAAACAGAGAAGAACATATGGCTTCACAACGCTCTGACAAATGCTGCTTATTGAGACACCAATAAGTTTCACCCCACACCCTCACCCGAGTACTTCAGTTTTCATTAACTGGCTGTCTACAAAGGGATGGAACTCCCTTAGCTTTACATGGTAGATACCCAGGTCTCTTGATCTACCAAGGGCTGTCCTGTGTTACCATGGAATCCAGTCTTTTCTTGCAATGCAAATGTTAGCACAGGTTTGAAAAAAATCATATGGATGGCGTGGACTTACCATAGACATTAATTTTTCAGGAAAGTTTTGGGGTTTGTTTTTTTGGGGTTTTTTTGTTTGTTTGTTTTTTAAGGTTTGACACTGGATGCATTTCCTCTTGCCTGACTTACACAAGTACCTCTGGCTCAAGTTTTCAGCCATTATTTTATTAAGGGATGGATGTGGAGGAGAGAAGAGAAGTCATTTGGTTCTTGCATTAAGACTGATTGTTGTGCTGCAGCTGCTGGGCATGACACGAGATGGGTGTCAGTCTAAGGTAGGCTCCAACACCATGCCATATCCCCTCTGTCATATACAGTGCCTGTGCACCCATGTATTGGGTCTGACTGAGCTGGAGACCCAACACAGCTTGTCAGCATTGTGGTGGTAGCAGTGGTCTGTTCAGAATTAAAGTTCATCAAAGAAGACTAATCTGAAAGCAGATTGGTTCCCTGAGAGGTAGAAGGACCTTGGGCACATGATTTCAGACCTTTCCCATAGATTCAGTGCACTCAGGATCATGTTCAGGTGTCCATTCGCTGTCTTGGTTAAACCTTTGGCCCTCCCTGTTAGATACCTTTGCTCCCAGGCATGGAGGCAGAAACTCAGCTGTCACTTGCTGTAGTCCTTAAACCCCTAGTAACAAAAAAGCTCCTGCAGGACAAGTCTTTTCCTGCTTTTCTTTAGAACCCCATGCAACTCCATAATAACTGTATCCCACTGCCAAAGTCATCTAGATCCATAAAAATTACTGAGAAATGGCTCCATCTGCTACTCTAAGCACTTCCTAGGAGATCTTAACCAGTAATTAGGGATTTTTTGCAGACAGCTCAATGCAGCATTGTACTGTGTATGGCAGTTAGTGAGCCTCCTTCAAAACCTTTTCCAAAGTAATATTCTTCTGTGCAGTACTGTTTGTTTGCAGGAGCTCTCACCCTGACCTGCCATTCCCTGTGCGGACTCTTTATGTCTGATGAGCCTGAAGAGCAGCAGACTGGAAGCAGTTGTTTAGTAAGTGTCAGGCACTTGCCAGTTACTGCTGTGCTTCTTGTCAGGAAGAGCTTGTCCTTTCCCTCATTCCCATTCCTTTTCTTCTTGCTAAAATGTCCAGGCATCACACAGTGTAGATACCGCTGGGGGGCTTTATTCTCAAAAGCACCCTGGCATCCTTCTTGCCCAAGTATTTGGTCAGCTGTGGTAAGAAACTGATCTTCCTGCCCATGAAACAGACCAAGCCTCTGTTGCAGGGGAAACCCAGGCAGTGTGTGCTCTTGGCAGTTCCTGTCCCCAACCCACTCTGTCGTACAGGCACGTACCTACTGAGTGCTTGCAACTAGGTCATGATGTGCTTCTCTGTAACCCACTCCCAGAGCAGATGAAACCTGGTTTTCTACTGCTCTTTGTCTTGTGGTTTGCTGCACTGGGGCTCAGGATGGAGCAGGTTCTGGCTGATATGGCTCCAGCGCTGGAGAGAAGCATCCTGGATATCTGCTTCCTGGCCAGGGATGATTTTGTGTAGCTCCTTGGCCAGAGGTGCTTGGGGGATGCTGCTTTCCTTTCTGTTGCCAATTGCCTCCTTGAGAAACTTCTAGGAAATTGCTGTCTTTAAAAACTCGCTGTTGGTGAAATTTGGCTGTGGTTTGGTAATGGGGCAGTAGGGAATGGATGGGAACAGAGACAGCTCACAGTTGCATAAACCTCATTTCCTCAGAAAACTAAACAAAAAATGGGTTAAATGCAATAGGAGTGTTTTCTGGTTGTTGTTGTTGTTGTTGTTGGTCTTGTTGTTATTTGTTTGTTGTTTATTGTTTTTTGTTTGTTTTTTAAAGTTCATTTTGTGTTGGTTGGTTGGTTTTGGTTTTTGGGGTTTTTTTTGTTTTGGTTGGGGGTTTTTTTGGGGGGTGTGTAGGGGGTGTGCATGGTGTGTGTGGAGGGGCATTTTTGGCTTTTTTTTCCTGTTGTGTTGGCCACCTCCATTTATAAGAGAACCCAATTTTGTCTTTAACAACACAATCTGAATTTGTAAGCTGCTAAACAGGAATATCTCAGTGATGACTGTCTGTCCATGGGACCACCTTCAACAAGTAGGTGTCTACCACCTGGATTCCAGAGGGGAGACATGACAGCCTCATGAGCCAGGGCTGTCTCCCTTCCATGCTGCAGAAAGTCCTTGTGCCAGCATAGAATCATAGAATTGTCAGGGTTGGAAGGGACCTTAAAGATCACCTAGTTCCAACCCCCCTGCCATGGGCAG
>WUAM01000043.1:1420253-1434179 GCA_024336885.1 Actenoides hombroni
CCTTCTCTTCTCCAGACTGAACAACCCCAACTCTCTCAGTCTGTCCCCATAGGAGAGGTGCTCCAGCCCTCTGATCACCCTCGTGGCCCTTCTCTGGACACGTTCCAGCACGTCCATATCCTTCCTGTAATAGGGGCTCCAGAACTGGACACAGTACTCCAGGTGAGGTCTCACGAGAGCGGAGTAGAGGGGGAGAATCACTTCCCTTGACCTGTTGGCCACACTTCTCTTGATGCATCCCTGTAGCATCCTGCAGCATGGCCACCTACATGCCATGTGGATGGTGAAGGATGGAGCCTCTGGTGACCAACTGGATACAGCTGCTGGGCTCAAACAAAACCAAACTTTGCTCCGCTGCTCCACAAAGCACCCAGAAGCTGTTAGGTAGGCAAACCTTTAAAGCTTCCTTGTTGCCCAGCCCTTAGCATGCTTGTTTGACCACCTTACTTCACATAAATAAAAGGCAGTGATCTTTAGCCCTGGAAATATTTCGATAGCAAAGCACCTGCCACTGAAGCAATGGCAAGGCGGTGTTGAAAAGTCAGTGAGGAGTCAGCCATGGTGTCCCCATGCATCGCTGTACTGCTGTGATGCCAGTGGCCCCGCTGAGAAGGGGCAGGGGTGCAGAAGAGGCCAGGCTTGCTGGAAGAGGTAGTTGCTCCAGGCAGGTGAGGTTTTGCCTGCCCTTGTGTTCAACAAGCTGTCTTTTGTTCAGACAAATGCCTAGACCTGCGCATGGCTGCAAGCAATTATTTCCATAGTCAGTATGCTATTATTTATTGATCATTATTCATATTTTTCCTTTCAGAATGCCTAAATCAGAGATTACAAGAGCAGAAATAATGCTGGCATGACAAAACAATTTTAATGAATTATAAACAATTCAACAAAGCTGTTTGCAAACAGCAGTAGGGCTGTAAGCTGTTTTGATACCCCTGTGGTGGAAGAAACTGAAGGAGTAAGAGATTCTTGGGAATCAAGACTGTCCTGCAAATGAACTACAGACAGAAAAATATTTGCAAAATATTTCCTTTCATTCTTTTCAGGAAAGTCTCTAGTGCCCTACTTTATATAACAGCTGTTCCGTTAGCACTTGGAAAGCATTTTTTTAAGGATGCAAGTGGTTTGGGAGTCTATGATGTTATTTAGCAAAAGAATCAAAACCTGTATTTCATGTAGCTTGGTCACATAGCCTGGGTGCCTAGGGCTTGTGTCATGGTGCTTTTATTACCACAACAGCTCCTACACCAGCTGTGGTTTGACACTATCAGAAAAGCTACAGTCCTCAGCCAGTGGTTACCTATACCATAGCCTCTGTGGCACCACGTGAAGTTTGCTGCTGGAGGCAGAGAAATAGTTCAGCACAATTCTTTCAGCAAGGAAATAGATCTGTGCATCTTCATTTCCTTGTTTCCAGAAAAATATCCAAAGGGTTATTCTCATTTCTCTCTTAGGAGACAGAAGGTTCAAGTAGAATAAAATAATACTTTCTGACAGAAAAAAGTACTTTCTCCTGTGCCCCCGGTTCACTCATCCTCTTGAGTATTTTGTTGAGGGTGACAACTTATATGCTTTAATTCAAAGTTGTTGCTGAAAACCTTTGCTGAATGACCAAGACTGCACACAATGTGATGTTAACAAGATTTTCTCTGCTGTGGATGCCCCTGGAAGGCCTACCTTTCCTCATATTTCAGCTACCAAAACACGACCAGCATGCAGAGTGTTGTCACCAGTTGCACCTCACCAGTGATGGGTATGAAATGTGTACATTTTATGTATTGAGAGTTGTAAGTTATCTCACAATGCCTCATCTGATTGCAAATCTTCCTTGCCCCTTTTCCTCTGGAAGGTGGCTGATCAGACTGTTGGGCTGTATAACAAACACCACCTCCTCCAGCTCTCCCTGCCCTAATTAATGGAATTAGGACTGGTGTGGGGTGAAACAGAATAGGCTGAAACAGGGTTAATAGCTTACTCTAAGTGCATTTTTTTTTTTCTTGTAGACTAGAAAAAGTTTGTTTTGAGGCAGCTGGGATTGCTAGCGCTGCCTTTTGGATAGGATTCCTTTGAAGTACATGAAGCAGCACTAATCTAGCTGAGGATCAGACATGGGGGTCTTTCTTCAGTGGAACAATGCTCCCATTAATTCTCACTGATGATGCCTATGTTGTGGGCTGATCTAACCTCCTGTGAGATACCCAATTCTATGAATAATCTCTTTGTGGTTCTTTCCCCCTACCTCGTTACCTTTTAACACGGGATAATGACAGAGGTTAGATACTTTTGTATGAGATTGCCTGTATGCACCATTAAGCTTCTATAGTGGTTGATTTGGGTTTTTAGCTTTGCATAATTCACATCTATTTTATTTTCCTCATATGAAAGCTCAAGTGGATATTGACTAGAGCAGAGCAAGAAAAAATATTTGGGTATTACTTAGGAAAGTGAATGACATTGCAAAACTTCTGCAGTTATAACTAGAATGAAATATTTTTGTTTTTCACACTTCTGCTCCCCTTTAGAAAAAACCCAGAAACTTCCATCCACATTGCCATGAGTTGCTTTAGGGAGAACTGGTGAACGTGCTCTTTGGCCTAAAATTCACAAATACTTTCCATGGAGAGAAATAAAATTGGATGGTTTGGGGGAAATTAATTGGAAAAGCCTCCCAGACTCTCATTTTCCTTTCTCCTGATGAGGATCCAGGCCATAAACTAAAAGTACTGTTTGTTACCAGACTAAATAAAAATCCCAAGAGGGCAACTAGTTTTGGACCTTGTAACCATATACTCATCTTGAGTACCCCAGCAGCATGTCTACGTGGGGCTGAGGGCACAAGGTGCTTTGCTCCAGCAGTGGATGTTGCAATGCCTCCATCATCGCAGAGAGGAGCAGACACACTGGAAAGACTGAACCATGCCCTGTGCTTCCCTTGTTCATTGCAGAGGAGAGAAAGGCCTCTTGATGTGAAAAATAAACAAGACTCTGCAGGCTGAATCACAGTGGCTTGTGAGGAAACAAGGGGGAGAGCAAGGCTCTGTTTTAAACGTGTTTTTATTTATTCCAGTGAATGCTAACTTCATCCTTTTTCCTGAGGAAACCTGTAGGAAGGTGTGAGAGGAAGCAGCATGAAGTCATGGCTCCTCCAGGCATGCTGCCTCTCTGCCTGGCACGGATGCATGGCATGGCTGGAGGGCTTGCTGCTGGCTCCCCTACCTCAGTGGTGTCCACCTGGGGAGCAGGAAGAAGAGGATTGATTCAGCTGTGTCCATGTCTTTTTTTGGGAGGGAAAACTGGTCTGGGAAGTGGGGAGGGAAAGGAATGTGGTGTCACATGGGGTGGCAGAGGGACATGTGCTTCTTGGAGCCCATGATCTCACAGCCCCACTCCCAGCAGCTAACATGGGCATCACCTCCAGTGTCCAACCCTTCAGGCCTTTAAGTCTCTTTTTGTCCCTGCTTTCCATCCACAGGTGCTGCTATTTGTGAAGGGACAAGCTGAAGCAAGAGGCTTAGGTTTAGGTTTATCAGTTAGTGAGAGGATGCCAAAACCACCACTGAGATGGATAAAAAGACAATGATAAACTTGACCATCAGGTGAGGATTTTCTTCTGAATAGAGATAGTATTGGTACATTTCTACACTCTTCAATGAAATGTTTCATATAGCTTTGGTTACCCATGCTCCAGCAGGATTTATTAGTTATTTAAATGGTACAGATGCTACTCATATGAGAAGAATGGCATGTCTTCCTTTAGAAGAACCATGGCTTCTGGAACTGGAGACATTACTGATGGCTCTTTATATTTTTGGGAACAGGGAGAGGGCAAAAAACACAGAGAAAGAAGAAGTATTTAAACTAAATGACACTACTGGCACAAACTCAATTGTCTAGATATTGGTCACAGGGGAGTTTAGGCTTGAAGTTAGTAAAACCCTTCAAAGACTGAAGTTCTGGATCACTCTCTCAAGCAATGTAATGAGGGCAGGGACGTAAATCCTCTTAGAATGGAATGTACTAAGTTGCTGAAGTGATTGAACAGTGGAGGAAGAAAATTCTTAGTAAGAAACAAGACGTATCCTCAGATAACCATGAAGCAGCATGTCCAAAGGGGTTGGAAAGGAGCCTAGATCACTGTTCACATTGCCCTGTATTAAACTTGTGCTCAAGTGCCTCTGCAGCAGGGCTATATGAGCCAGGGAGGAAACCCTTTCCTCTTCCCATGATAGTAGCCTGGAGATTGACTGGGATAGATAGTGGCAGGAGGTACAACAAAGTAAAAATATGGTCCTGCTCAGCTCTCTGGTGGAGGGATGGTGCACCCTGTTTGTATCCTTGGGTTTAGTCTCTGGATTTAGAGATGAATAGGAATTTTCATACAAGCCAAGTGAGCAGTGTTTCCTTCCTGCCCTCAGTCCGTGAAGGTAAGGCATGATCCAAGGTCTTTGTGGGAGCTCACGCTGGTAACCTCCTACCATCAGTAGAGAGAAAGATTCATTTTTGGGGCGTGATTCATCTGACCTATTTTACACACCTTGGGATGAGACAAATAGAGCCCTAAAACTACATATACCTTTTTGTTGTCCATACTGGGAGATGGGTAGTTACATGCCAGAAGAATCCTTTTGCCCTGAGGACAGGGTACGGCAAGGAGAAGAAAGGATTTTTTTCTCAGAATAACTGCTCTGATGAGTTCCCAGAGAAGCAAGCATTTGTTTAAGATGGGAGGAATTAAATTCTTCAAATCATCAGTTTTCTTAGCTGTTCTAAACTTTCATCAGCTCTCACCTCATCAGTCTCTGACTTTGATGGACGTCAGGGAGGGCTTTACTACCAACCTTTATGGAAGGAGAACTGAGTTAACATGAAAGTAGTTGTCTGTGTGTATGTGTGTCTGCATGTGGTTAGCATTGCAAAACAAGACAACAAGGTTTGTAGCTCTCTTGAGATATACTCATTTGCATCATGATGTGCTGCCCAATTACTACAGGGTCCTTTTACAGCACTTTCCTTTTTAGGTTGTGGTGGATCTTACACATGTGAATGTTTTTGTGTATGTGACATGCATGTGTAGGCCTTTACTGTGGTATGGGAAGAGGAAATGTATTTTGTTTGCCCATTTAACAAGGAGAGTGTTGGGGTTTTTTTTTCTCATAGGAAGCAATCTTGCTTTGCAAGCATATTTCATGTAAGTAGGTAAGCTGGAAATGTTTATACTTCGCTTCCAAAAAGTAAGGTACTAAGAATTTACTATCATCTCCATGACTGCATTATCACTTCAACTGATGTGGAGATTATTCTTAAAAACATCTTTGTGTTCTGGTGCAATAACTTTCTTTCTGAGGTACCTGAGAGATGCAAGACTGTGTTCTGGCATCAGTGAGGTTGACAGTAACCAGAGTGGAAACAAGGAGATTATTTATACCTCAGTTACAACTCTGAGATAGAATTATGAATTAAAACAACTTGGAAGCCTCCCAAGGTTCTTTCTTTGCTTCTTTGTGTTGGTCTCCTATCTCTTCTGGAACAGCAGTAAGCTGTATTATTAGGAAGCTGGCAGAAAGTGGCCTCAGTCAACCATTGGGTTTAGATGTGAATTTGTGAATCAGAGGCACAAACTGGCACGTCATTCACTTCTGTTTGGAGGCAAGGCAGAGAATGCAGCCTGAGTGATATCGTGTATGGGCTTGCGTGGGCAAGTGTGGGGGATGGTGCTTCTGCCATAAAACATTTCCTTACGCTAGTACACCTGTTTTGTTTTGTGCAATGCAACCTGCTGAGATAGGAAGGAGTAATCTTCCTTTGTAAACAATCTACATCTGTGAATGAACTGTCCTTAAACTGTTGAGGTGCCAGTTGTTTCCCCAGACAAATTATTCTCTTGGCTTTGCTGACTGACAGCTCCATTGACAGTGTCTGAACATGTTTGAACTGGATCATGGGGGGGCTCAACCTGAGGAAGGGTGGGTGGAGGGAGAGAAAAACAAAGTTTCCACCCCAGCTAAACTGATACATTAAATCAAAAACTCAGCTTTGATTTATGGCTGCTGTTTACAGCTGTTATTGTCAGCAAAACTACATTCAGCCCCTACAATATTGTAAGTTAGGATCAAATCCATTCCTTCAGCTGATTTTTGTGTGGAAGTGAGATGGAAAATCATGCATGCCTCCAAGAAGCAGTTGTTGCATGTTCTTTGGGACAGTATGGCTGAGCCATCCCACCTGGAGCACTCATCAGCAGTTCTCAAGCTCAAGCGTTTTACTTGTCAGGGAGATGTGGTCTCATTCACTGGGTTTGTCTTCAACCACCCTGGGCACCATCAGCAGCTCTACCCCTTTCTCAAGCCTCCTTCCTAGGATATTTCCAGCAATAAAGGTCCACTTGGCTGAGGGAAGTCTGGTCTCCTGTTCAACTTTTCAGCAACATGGTGGCAGAAAATGAGGGACCCAGGCTTAAAACAGAGATTCTGGAGAGTTATGCAGCTAGGAGAAACAAATCTTGAATGCCTACCAAGGTAGGATGCTGCTGCTCTTCAGAGGGGTGATTTTGCTTAGTGTCTCTCAGCTGATGAGCCCACCCAGACCTGTATTGAGGTCCTTCTGCCTGGGGTGAGCCTTTCATGTCAGGAAACTTCTCTTCTTTAAAATACTACCTCCCTCTTCTTTGAATTAGGATTCAGGATGAGAAAGCCCATCATTTTCCTCCAGAGATCTTTACTGAGAATTTATTCTTTTTGTTTTCTCAATCTGTCTGGCCTCTCTCATAGTTGGCTCAGCTAAGGCTCAGCTAAGGCAGATCCTTAGTGTTATCAGGATTAAGTTGCTTTATGCCCTTACTGGAGTTTTACACTCTGATCTGGAAGTTAAAGTGCAAAGTGAATGTTGCCATGAAGATTAGAACAGCAGTGGAGATTTCAGTTTGACACAAACCTATCTCTGCTGTTTGTCACAAGATCACCTAATGTTCCAACTTCTGTCTATAATCAAATCAAATTGATTTCAGTGTTTTGATTGCTTTTGAAACAACACAACCATTGTGTAATAATCTGTGAACTAACACTGCTTGAGGTCCTGCAGCAGGGAGCAGAAAAAGAGAAGGCATTTAGAAACTAGCTCAGAGAAACCTTCTGTTGTTTAACCAGCAGAGCTGCATGTGGAGAACAATGAAATACATTGTGAGCACCAGAAAGCTTGATAAAATCCTGTTTAGCAAAGTATTGCCACTGTTGCTTCATGCCCTGTCCTGCTGGTTCAAGAGGGCATGAAAGCAGAGGGGCTGCTCCTACCTGGGATATTTTTGGGCTGCCAGTCACCCCATGAGGGGAGGGTGGGTACAAGTGACCTGACTGCAGGTGTGCCCTGCTCATAGGCTGCTCTTGGGGCATGGGTGAGGGACTGCTGCAGGAGAAGTGACCCCAATGTGGCCTCCCATGACTTTGTAAGCCCTGCACAGGCTGCATTTGCACCAAATCAGCCAGCACGCCTGTGTGCCCATGCAGTGCCAGGTTGCACTGTATTGGCAGCTTGAAGCCCTGGAGTTAGTGACCTGGAAGAAGCCAAGTGAGTGACCAACCACCCCCTGCTGCCTTCAGAGGAGGTGCCGGCACTGTTCTGGTAAGGTTGATCTGACCAGGTTGTTATCCATTGGCTCTCGATTTGTTATTTACAACTCCTGTAAAACTTGCAGTGTTCCTCTTTTCTTCCCACTGTTAACAGGTGAAGCAAGTTCCTATTTATAAGTGTTTTCATGGACTTCCTTGCCCAAGGCTTTCTATGTTTGTTGCAAACACAGGCTGGACAGTGGGGGTAAAAGTTACACTTGTTTTGCTGTGTTTTTAGCTACAGCTTCTCTTCTTTCATCCTATTAAGCCATTGTACGATGCATTTTTGGGGCTAGTGTACACATGAGGATGAGGAATTATTCATCCCAGCCTCTTGTTTCTGTTAACTTACATATATAGGCTCTACAGTCTATTTCAGTAAGAAAGATCTGCTTTAAAAACAAACCTATGTGTAACAGAAGTTCATTGGGACTATTATGGCAGCAGTGGGTTAGGAGCTGGGCTGTCGTGTCACCAGGGCAGAAGAGACATGCTCTGCTCTCAACTCAGCTGTAGCTGACAGACGGCCTGCAGCAAACCTCACTGCATGACATACACTGATGTAAGAGATAGGAAGAGATGGATAAAAGCTGTGTTTGAATGATCTTATGGGCACTGATGGTATCTAGTTGTCTGACAAGCCACTTTTACACTCCTTGGGTGTGTTTCAGATTAAAAAGGGAGAGCTCTGCTTTGTCAGAATCATGTTCAGTGGTAAATCTACCATCTGTGGGAAAGGTGGTGAAAAGAGATCATGTGCTTCTTTAGGGTAAACCCACCTGACAATGGGCCATAGGCTCCTCGAAACACCATGCTCTCAGTTACTGTGCCATTGGAGAGGATTGGACCCAGCCTTTCTAAATTCACACCCCAACACCCCTTCTCTTCAGCATGGTGCCTCTGCCAGTTTTCTCATGTCACTTTTCATGAGGTTTCCCCTCAAAACTTGCCACATTTGTGGCTAACATCACTGCTGGCTCCTGTGAAACGGCAAATAATGACCACATGCTGGCATTCAGTAGGCCCAGTGCAATTTGGAAATTCTGCTGTCTGAGATACATGTAGAAGTTCATGCACTTCCCCCCAGGTCTTTCAGCTTGCAGGTATATAATTTTCTTAATTGAGCAGCAAAGCTTTACTTCAACAACTGATGGTGACCAAAATGCCTGAAATGAGGGTTTAGCAGCCTGGACAGATGGGTATTTTCCAGGTGACTGTATCAGTTTTCTTCTGCCTCAGCCTGGCATCCTCACGGAGTGGAAAAGCTGTGGACACGAACTCACATGGACCCTCAGAGATCTGTGTCATTGGCCCTGCATGTTTCTGTGCCTCTGCAAAAGTGGGTCAGCTCCCAAGTCTGTACCTGAGCTCTGACTCCAAAACCATCACCGTGTGCTTGGACTTGGAACAGGACTCCTTGTTTGGGATAGATGCTAAGGATTGCAACAGAGCCCAAATCCCTCATTGACTTGTAAATGGGACCTCCTGTTCCAGTTCAGGAGTTAAAAGTATTGCTACAATGGACAGGATCATTTTGGTTGGTTGGTTTGTTTGTGTTGTACTCCCTTTTGCAAAGCTGTAGTTTCCCCTTTGCTGTAATTGGGTGGATAGCTTTATGGTTTCGACCAGCAAAAAAAATAAATAAATTATCACACTCAGGCACAAATAACGAGGAGCTTACTCAGGGCGTGATCAGACCTGTGACTCTGAATAATACCAGTTAGAATGTTATATATATATATAGGTTACAGTGATAAACAAGGCAAACCAAAGACAATCAAAGTATCTGATGAACTAAATACACAGAAGTTCTCAGCCAGGATCCAAATAACACTGCTGAGTCACAGACAGTGCCTTTAGTCCTAGACACTTTTTGCTTTTCTCCTTCATCTGTCAATGTGGTTCAAGCTAGTTTTGGGAGAAGAAGAAAGAAAGGAGGACCTGTGCCCCCTCCTTTTAGCTACTCCAAGCCAGAGGAGGATGTCTGCTTCCATCTGCCACTGGCTGTGGGGAACAGCCGCAGGAGCAGGGTGGGGGTGATGTGGGGCAGGACAGGGTGGGGAGGCAGGATGGCTGTAGAGCCATGTCTCCAGGTGCCAGGGCCAGATCTTGGAGGGCTGGAGGCAAAGAGGGGAGCTAACACCTGCTGCTTTCCCCCTTGTTGGGTCCTTGTTATATTTCCTTGTTTGTGCATATTTGGGTAACTGTCCTGTATCAGTGGTGGTGCCTTGCAGCGTATTTATGAGCACCTCCCATTCATGAGTGGCATTCAATCAGGAAACAGAAGCAATGCTGGGCAATTTAGATAATCAGGTCACAATGTGAATTGTCTCAATGCCATTAGCAAAAATTTATAAATAGCCCAAAGACTGTAAATATTTTTCACTGGGATTATTTTCCTTTGCATTTCTTAGTAACGATTAATGCAGCAAGAAATTCATCAATAAGACCAGGATAAGGAGAATGGAACAATGTGCAAAATTTTCTCCTAACAGACCATAAAAACATGTCTCAGTCTACAATGTGGTGATTAGTGATGGCACATATGATAGACATAAGAAGGTAATCGGTAGCATGACCATGATATTTGGCAAATCTAGGCCAAACCCAGGATGATGCGCACTGTCTGCATCTCAGCAGGGAGACCATGAAACAGGAGGGGAGAAATGAAGGCGATAGTGACCATCAAACCTTAGCCCAAGGTTTATCTGGCTTTAGATGAAGGTGCTGGTATCAACAGTGTACAAGCTCAGATTTTTATTTTTGCTTTCAAAAAGTTTAGGTAAGCTTTCAGTTTTGAAGGTGGAGGTAAATTATCAGTATACGGCTCCACCTAAGGAGCACAGTTCAAATGGCTCTACCATGAAATAAACAGAGGCTCAAAAATCTGTGTGGGTGATATCTTCAGAAATTAAAAGAAATGGGATTGAGGATATTGGACCAGAAAGACTTTTATTTGTTTTTATTTATTTATTCTTTTCCACAATATGGCATTCTTTATTTGAGTTTGTAGCATTGCCTATTGCTGTCAGCAATGGAAAGTAATGTATTCTCTTCCATTTCATCTCCTTCACAAAAGTGATCGAGACCACAATGAAGTCATTTTGGTAACATGACACAGATATTTATAAACCATCTGTTGTTACGCTGGACTCTGTAACTAACTTCTGTCACTGGTTTAGCACTTACTAAAGTGTCAGAAACTATTTATTAATCTAGCATGAATGTATACACTGAAATCACAAGTACAGTGTTTGGCTTAGAATAGTGTTTCTTTGAATTTACGAAAATGGTGTGAAGTTAGGTACAACCAGGATGATGTCTTTAACTGCATTTCCCAGCCTGTTGGCATGTGGATTTGATCCATGATGTGTGAAGGAAATACGCTGTCTCACATAGCAACTGTACATGGTGTTTATTCATTTTGGGGTGAGGGGGTGGGAGTGAAAGAAAGTGTCTGAGTCATAAAATCCCAAGCTTTCTTAAAATTTGGGTGTGTTCAGAAGCAGTTTTCAGCCCCGTGACTGTATGTGAGACCACTAACATGTTTTCTTCATTTACTTCTGGAGAGAAGCTTGAAAAACATCAATATTTTGAATCTAGTTTCTCACAGATCAAGATGATAAAATCTTTTCTTCATAAGCCCTAGCTGACTAGTACAATTGCTCTCCCTGGGCATTGTGCCTCTTATTACTAAGACACGCGGAGAAAGTAATTGTCCCACACCTCTCTCAGCCTGGGATTGTCTGTGTGGGATTTGTCAGGCTGGGTAATTAAGCCTGCTGCTCACCACTGAAGTTCGCTCGCATCTGCTCTCGCATCAAACACAGCTGGTGTTCTCCCTGAGTGAGCAAGCTGTGGCTGGGGATGGTCTTGGACACCCCTGAGGACCCTGATCCAAAATCCATCTCTGACAGACACAGCAGTGCCGACCTGGCAGTCCCAGCGGATGGAGAAGGTGCTGGTGGCATTGAGGGCCAGAGTTGTGGACTACATGCACTGCTGGTCCTCGGTTGCATGAGAAGCACCTCTTCCCTGAGTCAGGCTGGGAGCTGGGGGAAGATGGGCTCAGTAGGCAGGAGGTGTGGGTCCCCGCAGCTGGCATCGGGGATGGACACTAGATGCCACTTCCTGTCTGCTCTTGGCCAAGAAAAAGGCTCGGCGCTGTTGCCTCAACAAATATGTCATTATTCCGGAAAAGACAGAGCTAGGGGCTTGGAAAACACCCTCCCATTTTGACACAGCTTGTGGCTCTGCTGGGACTTCACAGCATTAAGGGGGAATGAAATGAAAACAAACTCTGAACATCGGTCGCTGCTGTCCAAAATAAACAGGGATGTGGCGGTGGTGATCCCACTTGGCTTTTCACTGCGTCTTCCAGTCGTGGCTGGGAGGGATGAATTAGCCCCATTCCTGCTGAGCTGCCCTGCCAACCCTGCCAGGCAGGAGATGGGCACGTTGCTGCTGGTGTCCCTGCCAGTCACGGGCTTGAGGAAGGGAGATGTCCCCTGGGGCTGGGTTGCCATGCTGCCACCTCACTGTGCAAGGTCATGCCAGCTGGTGCTGTGGCTGACTGCGCCCTGCAGGGCTGAGCAAGGTGCGCTGTCCCTGATGGTGCATCTGCTTAAACCCCAGGAAAAGCAGGGCAAGCCGCACACTAAATCCTGCTCTGATCCTACCAAGGCTGTGTGGGGTCCTCTTCTCCCTGCACTTTGTGCTACCTGCTGGTGCTGTGACTCCTGCATGCCCCACGTCTCCCTCAGCCCTCTCTTGGGACATCAGTGTAGCATCATATGGGACAGAAGAACAGTGCTATAAGTTTTACGGTAAGATGCTGGTAACAGGGCCCAGCAGTCTTATGAGGTAGTGATGTGTTACTCCCACAGTGTTTCTTTGCTGTGATTACCCCAAGGAGTGACGTCTGTCCTTGCTCCAAGTGAATTGGGTGGTGGATCCAAACTGTCACCCTAAAATACTTTTTATCTGTGGTCTGCATCTGGAGCAAGAACAGAGCATATTGCTGTTGACTCCACAAAATGTGGTAAGTTTGTGCATCTGCCATGAGTTGCCTGGCATCTGGCAGTGCAGCATGGGGATGAATTACATCTGCTCTGCCAGAGTCTCTGGGTGTCCCAAAATCCCAGAGGTGCCCACCATGCCTGCACAGACCAGCTCGGACTGTGACATCCAGGCCAACCAGTGGTATTGCTGATGCTTTTACAGCTGAGATCTCCCAGGCAGAAATATGACTGAGTTCTGTACCCTGCAAAATTTTTATTTATTAATTTTTTTTTTTTTGCAAAGATAGGTTACTATTCTAAACTTGATGGATTTAGGTGTTGCATTAACTATTTTTCTGTGTTATCTGGGTTATTCCATTTCCACAGGTCCAGATAATTATACTGATGGCAGCAGCTCTATGCGTTGACTTGAGTGATAGAGCCCAAAGGTATTGGAAGCCTAGAAGATCGTATACAAAGGTAATCCCCACCATCTCAAATAACAAAGTTTTAGTTTAGGAAACTGTCTACTGAAGTCATGGTTCATTGGTAAATGATTAACACTGTGAAGCAAATGAGTGTGCAACTGAGAATAATGAAACACTTCAAGGAAACCTTAAGAGTATGAGGCAGCTGTGAGCAGCCTAGACAGCAAAGTCCCAGGGGAAGAGTTCTCTTTCATCTGGATTTTCCCAGAGGCCTAGACAAACGACTAGAGAAAGCACTAACAGTGAAAATTTGGCATTGTGTATTAGTTGATTGATTCTCCTTGAAAGTTCATTTTTTAAAAAAAGTAAATATTGTAAATAAATAAATAAATGAGAGACACACAACAGCTGTTAGATGAACAGTACTCTCCTTCTCTGAGCTGACTTCCAGTGTGGAAAAGAGAGCGGACAAGATGACCCAAGAGGGACTTTCCACTTCTGTGCTTTTAATGACTGTGTCAGTGTTTGAGCTGAACTGAGGAAATTCATACTGGAAGGAAAATCAAAGCATCCTTGGCTTTTTGTCAGCCACCGCTATGTGCGTCTTCTTCCCTGTTCCCAGACCTTCCAGGGTTTAAGGGTTTCACTAGCTGGGCTGTGCAAGGGGAAGTGTGTCAGGAGCTTAGTGGTGAGAAGCTGACGTGGGGATGGGGGTGTGCAGTGGAGAACCCACCCACTTAGCATGCAGGACACCATGCAGTCTGGCAGTGGCCAGGGAGCCTTTGGCTTTCACGCCATTGGTGAGTCACACTGGTGAGAGGAAAGAGGCAGCACAGGCAGATGTCCTGCTCCTGCTAATTGTGTTTTAGACAAGTAAAAGGACTTTATGTAACAGGA
>WUAM01000043.1:1435230-1465889 GCA_024336885.1 Actenoides hombroni
TTTTTAATAATGTGTGGTGTTACTGAAAAAAAAAAAAAAAAAAAAAAAAAAAAAGGAGCTAGAAATGCACAACATTCAGGGCTCCAAAATAAGGTGATGCTGGGCTGCTGGAGCATTTTCAAAAATGACCCATGGACTTCTGAGTTTTCCCAAGAGTCCAGTTAGAGGGAGCACCTTCTCAGAGAGCAGGTATACAGCTCCTACAACTTGTGTCCTCCTAAGATACATTAAGGAGAGAAGTAAAATCATTAGCTGCTCTCAAAAAGTTGGCCTAAGAATTTAAAATACACTGTCCACGAGGATGTGAAAATTGAAAAGACAACTCTATTATGGTTCCTGATGAGATCTGCTAGACAGAAGAGAAATACAAAAAATCTGTCTTAGTGAAAACTCTCTTGAAAACACATGTACAATTCCCATGCTGTGCTCATCTTTCTGGTTATATCTTCCAAAATTATTGCAGTGTTAGACTGATTTGTTGCTAAGCTTTCAAAGTGGTAACATGAAATGCTATTGTGGGTTTTCTTCTTGCCTTACAGTGAGCTGATAACTGATGTAAAATCAAATGAAGGCTGGGATTTCAAAGTCTGAAAGGTATTTTAGTGTTTGAGAATGTCTTCACCCATCCCTTTTAACTTAAATATTTTTGTCTTCTATAGCTCAACTGTAATGTTCTCTTGCCTTAGTCAACATCATCATTGAAGTAATGATGCTAAATTAGTCATGATCCTGTAACTTGCAGCAGGTTTTGTTCCCAAATGGGATGCTGTGTCAGCACAGAACACTGTGTGTTGCAGTTTGCAGGGTTGGAGTAGTCTTAATTTCTTTTTACTTTTTAAACTAAGTAACACAAGTTAGGATGATTTTTAAAGCTAACAAAAATAGAGAAAGCAAACATGATTATTTTTAGGGCTTCTGCTCAAGGGGGTGAAGGTCAAAAGACTGCAACTGAGTGAAGTTATTAATTAACTGGTTACCGGATTCTTCCCAATTTATGACTTCATGTATCATAACTCTTTCAGTAAAACATCTTTGCTGGCTATAAACATGCCCACTGAGTAATCATATAGTATGTACAGCCAAAAAAAAAACCCTTATAACTCAGCAGCTACAAATTAGTAGAGCCTGTTCCTGGCTGGAACAGGTCAGAAAAATATTCAGCAACACAGTTTGTTGAAAGACAGACTTGTCAGTTGTTTTAATAAAATACAGAGGAACTCTCCTCAGTGCTGGAGAGAAGGCAACTCTGCTGGAGTGTGCTACCCATCATGAGAGCAGGGGCTGGCTGCAGTGCTGGGGGCTGAAGGGCAGCCCTGCAGTTGGGTCAGAAATTGGCCATGTCCCTAGGGATGCTTCTTTCATCTTCCAGAAAAGCAGTGCTCTCTGTGACTGAGCTCCAGGCTTGGCTGAGGGCTGTGGTACCATAGTGGGGCTGAACTAACCATGAAATACCTCAGAGATCCCAGTGGCTTCTTGTCAAGGTGGGGGCCCTCATGGGAAACCCAAAGGAGACTTGCTGTGATGACCATTTCTCTGTGCTTTTTTTTGAAACAATGTTGTGCAGCCTGAGCAGAAGATTAAATCTGAAAATGACTTTGCAGGTGATTGAGGCCCCATCCCTGGAGATATTCAAGGTGAGGTTGGACAAGGCTCTGAGCAGCCTGGTCTAGTTGAGACTATCCCTGCTCACTGCAGGGGAGTTGGTCTAGATGACCTTTGGTGGTCCCTTCCAGCCCTAGGCATTCTAGGATTCTATGATTCTGTGACTTGGAGAGCATCTGCTTTCATACTAGCCTTCAGACTTTAAACACTGTAATCAGGACATTATGGATGTTTGTATTTCTTCTGGCAGGAGGGGGGAATCAGGAGGGAGAGAGGCAAGTATGAAAAGTGAGCATAGTGTCAGGAAAGTGAAGACCAAAGAGTTGGACAAGGCCTTTTCTCTCCCTAGCAGATGGAGAATATTTTTGTGTAGGGAGAAACTCACAGTCCATCTTATTCTGATTTACACATTTCAATAATACATGCAAATTCAGTATGATAGGCTGCAGCAAAACTAGAAACCAGTAATAATTAGGTAGCTGCCAGTTCACTTGTGGGAGATTTGATCTCAGAATCCACAAGGGACCAGGATCCTGCAGGCGGTAGATCTATCTCTTTGATCACCTCTGCCTCCCATCATCACGGCTATTTGCAGTCACTAATAACCTCATAACTTGCCTGTAAGGCATTGTCTTTGTCTTATGGATTAGAAGCTGAAGTGCAGCACAGACTGACTGACTTGCCTAAGATCACACAGAAAGTTGGTGTCTGACCCAAGAAATTCAAAACCAGTATTTTTGAATTATGACTTCAACATCTTTGTGCTGGCTTTGAGTTGGTTAAGACTGGGTCCCTGGACAGAAGGAAAGAATTAGAAAAACAAACCCAAACCCCATGTCAACATTCTTTAGTGAGAAACGGTGACTCCAATTCAAGTGTTTCTCTCATGCTTTGATCTTTCATAGCTCCCCAGCTGTCAATCACTCTAAAAAGCCCAGGCCATTGTTTCTTTCAGGGTCACAAAGACTTCTCGCTTGTTGCCTTACGATATTTTCCTAATTTTTGTTTTGGTGGTTTTTTTTTCCTTTGGTGAAGGGCAGGCAAAGGGAGGAGTCTCAGAGGCAGCCAGCCAAGGGTGTGAGCTGTGCAGGGTTAAGTAATGGTTTTGCTGACACAGATTCCCATAACTGCTGCCTGCTCCTGCCCTTCCAGGAACAGCCCATCAGGTGGCAAGTTTTGAAAGTCAGAACAGTCCAGGTCAGTAATCTATTGACCTGTATAGGGCTGCAGGATAAAGTCTATGCATATGTGTGTTCTCTGAGGGAACTTAATTAATTAAATGTAATCATATTTAATTATCTAAGTAATAAGTGGCTGAGAGCTACAGGAGTCTGATGAAGCACACATGAGAGGTTGAGGGTACAAGAGAGAGAGGAGACCCCATGAGGTGAGCTCTGGGTGGGGGTGTGTGGGGGGTGTGTGTCTGTAAGGGAGCTGCTGCCAGAGCTGCCTTGGGGGCAGCAGGCTGGTGATCCCTGATAAATGAAGCCTCGCTCCTGTCATACCTGTTCAGTAAAGGGTGCGATTTCCCCCTACCTTTTTTGTCTACATCTCCTTTTAGTTATTCCAGAATGAGCAGAGAGAGATTATGGGGGTGGAGTTATGGATTTCTTATAACGCCCAAGCAAAACCTCTGTATTGGTTGGAGCTCTAAAGCAATCTGAAGAGGCTGAATGCAACACTTTCTGATGTCCACAGGACCAGAAACTGTCTGATTTTTTCCTGTAACAGCTTCAAATAACTGTGACTCTAAATTTCCTTCGTTAAGCCCTGGCTTCCAGCCTATTTCTAACTGGCCAGTGAAGCAAACCCTGAGACCTGATTTCTTCACTGGTTATTTCCTGTCCAGTTTGAGTTTATGAATTTATCCCTACCTCCTCTTTGTCACAATGTTAGAGAAGCAGTTCTAAGCCTAGTGCTCTGCAGTTAACTGTTCAAAGTAACAGCTTGCTGAACATACTGAGGTTTAGATATGTTTTGAAGTCTTCTAACAAAACCCCACGTTTAAGATGCTCTCTTTGTCAGATGAAGCATTGCTTTATCTCAAGTGTTTTTATTGCTGTATGCTGCTTCATCATGTTCAAAAAGAACTGTTGTCCTGGAAATCTGCTAACAGGTAGTAGAGATATGAAATATCAGCAAAGGGGGTGAGGAGCTATATCTCCTACAGCTCCTCATATAGCAGGTTACCCAGATCATAACAGAGTAAAGGTCTGCCTGATAAGTGTGTGTCTTCTGCAACTAGATGATAAACCTGTATCTTTTATCAGCTTTCTGAAGGTAAAAGTGTTCAACCCCTTTTCTTGAGCAAAGCTTAGTTGTCTTGACTCTACTTGTTGACTATAATCAAAAAGCCCTCTTGCTCTCATTTCTCATTCAATAAACTATGACTTATTTATGTTGTTTAGCTCTCCTTTGACCGAAGATGCTATACAGGCATAGTATTATTGATTTTTTTTTTCATGGTGTGGGTATGGGAACTGTAGAGTAAATGGGCTCCTTCCTTAACAGTATATTTTTAAAAACAAAATTAATACCCTTCTGTTCTCTTTAAGTATTCCTTAAAAGATCTCTATGCTAAAGTATTGTTATGGAAAGAATTTTGGAGAAAAGTAAAAGCTTTTTCATGGACTTACTTTTGAATTATGAGATCTGTTGTGAATTGTAGCATTTTTGTTTGTGATAAAGTTTCAGTGGTGGTTTTCCCTGACTTCGATTCTTTCAGAGGCTTTAACATTCAGTGTCCATGTGTATTTTTTGCATGCTGTTGTTCGGCTTTAGAAAACTTGCACTTTCAGCTTTTGGGCTGTGAAATGTGGCTGCTTTCACTGGGCTGATGTGAAGAGCAGGTGATTTCTTGTGAAGTGCTTTTGAGCCATGCTTTGCTAGCATGTAGGCCTTCACACAATCTGGAGTGCGGCTGGGAGGAAGAGGTGACAGAGGTGGAGGTGCTCAGGGAGGTTCTTGGAGCTCCTTCCACTGCTGGAGCAGATGTGAACTGCTGTGCCACTAGTGAAGAGGGGTTCAACTGGGCCTTTGGTGTTTTAGCTAGTCACAGTTTTGACACATGAGTAAAGTAGCTTTGCTTAATGCTAATAAATAGAGCTTTGCTCTACTTAAGGCAACACTTCAGTTTGTGGAGAACATCTTTGAAATGACACCATGGTTTTAAACATCTGTTTCACCTTTGTGTGGACAGCATGCATAGACATCTGGTTCATTCCTCCTTGGTGTAAAAGATTGTGCAAGCTTGCCAGAATCCAGCCTTCTACAAATACTAAACACAGTTGCTATGTAGCGCTTGTGGAGAGTAGCACAAGTCTTCATTTTGCAGACTGATGTCAAACAACTCATACCAATAAAACAAGCAAGAATGAACTACTGTTCTTGAAAACTGGTTTTTCTTATTTAATCAATTTTAAAAATCTAAAACTCTTCTGTAATAAAGACTTTAATATTTCTCAGAAGAGACAGTAGAAAGAGGAGGGGCAAAAAATACCTGGCACAAAAGAGGAATGAGTTATACCCTTAGTTCAAACACCAGCTGGAGCTTGCCTTGGCTTTAATTATGTAGAAAGAGCTCCACTCACTGATAGAGCAAATTTCTAGGCTGTTACTTGTGATGACATGGTCCTGGGCAAAAAAGATGTCAGCTGGAGCAGTTATTCCAAAAGATCATGTGTCCTGCTTTGAGCTAGAACAGAACCAATTGTCTCTTCAGTGATTTTACTGTTCAGCTCAGTCTCTAAGTGACTGTATTTTCTGAAGTTTATGGCATATTTTCTTAGACTGTGTCTGCTTCTAGAAGGGATAGCAGTTGATGTTTACAGTTACTGCTAAGGATTGGTGTGCAGAAAGGCTCTTGCTTATACTTCTGTAGAAACCAAGGTCACATCTGTGTCACAATATGGTGCTGTAAATGAAAGGGTCATAAGTAAAAAGGTCACTCTTCTGTGGAGGAGTGGACGGGACTGGTGACCCATACCTGACCAACAAAGTATTCCATTCTATGTATGTCATACTCTGTATAAAGTTGAAGGATCACAAAGGTTAAGCCCTCTTTTTCTGTGGCTGGTGTTTGAGGAGAACTTGAGCCATTCTTCTGTCTTAAACCTCAATTTGTGAGTTCCTGAATCCAGTTTCTGAATCCAGCTCCCATGTGCTGAATCCAGCCTGGACTCGGGGAGAGTTAATTATTGTTTTTTTATATATTTGTTTATATTTCATTTTCTTATCACTACTCTTTCCTTTTTACTGTTACTTTTTCATTAAAGCTGGTTTAGGTATTTTTTTTCCAACCCATAAATCTCTCTCCGTTGTTCCCTTCCCTTCCCCTTCTGGGAGTGAGAGGGGTTAATAGAGAGCATCTGTCATTTGTTTAGGAGCTAGTCCACCTTAACGCTTGACATAGTGTGACTGCCCTACTGGGAAATTCTGTGTTCAGTGCAGGACCACTTGCTTCCTTACTAAGTAAACTCAAATACTGTTTTGATGCCTGGAAGCTAGTATATATATTGGGTTAGAGAAAGTATACTTTTATGGATGTGATTTGAGTAGGTCTTCAGAAGAGTTTGCTATCTGGCTCACTACACATGTGTTGCTGATAGGGCTGATGCACACAACATTCTTTGTTCCCGCTATAGTTAAAAAAAAATGTCCAGCTTTGACAAAATAGTGACCAACTTTTTTTTCCCCCCATCCCTGACCAAGTCAGCACTTCTGCTTTCTCCTTTGCTGTTCATAACAAGCAGGCCCCTCTGTCATATAATGGGTTGGAAGGGACCTTAAAGATCATCTAGTTCAAACTCCCCTACCATCGGCAGGGACACCTCCCACTATATCAAGTTGCTCAGAGCCCCATCCAACCTGGCCTTGAACATTTCCAGGGAGAGGGCATCCACAACCTCTCTGGGTAACCTGTTCCAGTGTCTCACCATGCTCACAGTGAAGAATTTCTTCTTAGTATCTACTGAGCCAACTCTCTTTCAATTTAAAACTACTAGCCCTCATCCTATCACTGTGTTCCCTAATAGAGTCCCTCTCCATCTTTCTTGTAGGCACTGCTTAGATGTTAAAAGGCTGCTCTGAAGTCTCCCTGGAGCCTTCTCTTCTCCAGGCTGAGGAACCCCAGCTCTCTCAGCTTGTCTTCATAGGGGAGGTTGTCTAGAACTCCATCATATTCATGGCCTTCCTCTGGACCTGCTTGAGCAGGTCCATGTCTTTTGTGTGTTGGAGTCCCAGAGCTGGATGCAGTACCCCAGGTGGGGGTCTGATGAATGCTAAATAAAGGGGCAGAATCACTTCCTTTGACCTCCTAGTCACACTTTTGAGGCAGCCTAGGATGTGATTGGCTTTCTGGGCTGCAAGCCCACATTGCTGGCTCATGTACAGCTTTGTAATCCACATGGTGGGTGTGCTGTGTAGCTGCCTGCCTGCTGACTGCTTAGTGGTAGGGGGTCTTGGGAGTCAGCTGTTCCAACAGGCATCAATTAATTTTTTAACAAAAGGTTCATCAATGATGGTTTGGAGGCCCTCCTGACACTTAAATATTGTAGGCTTACCCATGACTATAGTCTTTGGAGAGAGATTACTGTTCATGAACTGCTGTGTCATAAATCTAATGCAGGACAAGGCTTACCTAGTTACAGGCATGAGAAGGCCATGTGTGCAGAGATGTCTTGGCTGCTTTGCATGGGTCAGTGCTGGCTCTGGAGGCACAGTTGTTGCATCAGCAAGGCACTGCTGGTGTGTGGGTCCACACACGAGGCTGGGTGGCTTTTGGAACCCAGCCAGACATGAGCCATGTGGATGCCTGGGACTGTCTTGGTTCAGGGGTGTCTTCATGCTGCTCCCAACCAAGTAGCGACAGGGCTGTTTCTAGAAATAAGAAATGTTTTGTGTTCACATAAAATGGTTATGATTTGATGTGTCATTCTTGTTACATCACCTGGGCTACTCCACTGCCATTGACTATGAACGAAATCCTTCTTGGTTGTCCCAGTCTCTAAGGCTGGCTAGCTTGTCTGCTTCCTGGCTAGTGCGTAGGAGGTTGTATGAGCAAGTGATGTGCATATAGGATGCTGTGATTGTTTGGCCCCAGGATATCTTGCTCCTTTTTGAGGCACTTGGAACAGTAATTCTGTCTACATGGCCACAGTAGCCAGCGCAGCCACAAAAATGGAGGAGATACATCTTGTAAATGAGAAACAAATTCTATCTGAGCCTGAAATAACTGGGTCATGCTTCAGGGTTTTTAAGTCACAATTTGATTTGCTGCCGGTCACAAGAACTGATTCTGGCAGGAATAATCAATACTGTCTCTAAATCGTCTTGAACAGTGTCAATGCATTAATGCCTGAACAGAGATATTCCCTGTGCTAACACATGACATGCAAAATGCTTCAGTGCTGGATGAAGATGGCGAGAGACCTAAATGGACAAATCGATGTGTGCTTGCTCAACCATGATTAGAATATTCTGATCTTAGTTCTGAGGTGAAAAAGCCACCCTTCTCAGTGGCAGATGAGCCTGTCATTCTAGGTAGCTCTAGATAGAGCCTAAGGTGTGCTGTGTGCAGGTTTGTGCTACCTAGTACATGGTGGGGGAAGAGAAATTGTGGTGGTACATTGTGGCTTGGATTTATCTGGTAGAGATGGAGCCCTTTAAAATGTGGGGCTTTGTGTAACTGTACTCACAGCTGTTTAAACCTGTCTTGTCCATGTGTTGTAGGCAAGCTGGTCATGGATTGCTCATTGGAAGGTCAGGATTAGAAAATCTTCTGGGCAAGTAGCTCCATTAATGCCATGGGGGACATATCTAAAAAGCCATACTGCCTTGTCTGGACTGTGTTCTTTCTCCAAGACCGGCCATATAAATGAGCAACCTGGTGGAAGGAAGAACAAGGCAAGTATGCATGTTACTGCTACAAATAGTCGTGTAAGGTGTTGTCCACAATAACATGACTTCCTGAAATTTATCTAGGAATTTGTTGTGCACTTATTATGGGTTTTTACAATCTTATGGTTACATGGTTTTACTGTCTTCTCAGCATTCACAGGGAACGCCCCATGAGTCAAGGTTTTAAGCAGCAAATAACCTCTATGAACAATGCAGTGTTTCCCACTTCTCTCTCACCTTTGATAATCAGCGCTTAGGGGTGGGCTGGCTGCGACAGGAGGCTCAGATCCTGACTCTGATATAGAGTGGACACCAGTTGTTGCTTTGTAGGTGAGCTTTGGGCAGGATAAAGTGGAAGCCTCTGCTCTTAGACATCGCTACTGCTCTGCACCATGGATCTTGGGCCTCACTGTGCTAAGTGATGTACAAACACATGGTCCCAGCTCCTGGCACCCTGTAAAACTAAATGAATGCTGACATGAACTCATACAGGAATCCAAACAGACTTATCTACATTCCTTTGGTCTTATTAGCAAAGATTTGCCAGGTTGCTTATGAAAGCAAAGTAGTTTCCAGCGACTCTGCAAAGCTGCTTTGGCAAATGATATTTTATCAGGCAGCTTTGCCAGGAAGCTGAAGCAATAACATGATATGGTAAGGGACACTTAACTCTCTTCCAGTGCCAGTGTTGTCATGTTTTATGAATAAATAGTCAGCTGACACATAGCTGTTTGAAAACATACACATTTATTAAATGCTTGTGTGTAATAGATGACAGATACATGTCATAACCTTAAGCAAAACAATATGTAACTATCTGGACCAGAATAATTGTTAGAAAAACACTTCCATTTAGAGTGTTCTTCATTTCAATATTGTTGAAAGTCATAGCATAGCTAAGATGTGAATATTTGAAATAATTTAGTTTTATAGAAGAGAAAAATCTCAGTTGTAAACTGAAACTTATTTTCATCAATATCCTTTTGAAATAAAAGTAACGCCCTTAGTACTGAAGATTAGCATTTCTTCAGCTTGTGGAGCTTTATCCAGCATTCAGTGAAGACTGTAAATTCTGCATTTAGCTCCTTTTTCAAGGATTAGATTGGTGACAAAATAAAAACCGGTGCAGAGCTATATCTGATTCAACAAATTTTGAGGTTACTAGGTATGATGAACAAAAAAATTACCTGAAACTTTTTGCCCTACTTACTTTGCATTTCTGGGATTTTTAGAATAACCAAAGATTCATACTGTAAAGTGAAACAGTTTCAGTTCCTACGAAGAACAGGAGTATTATGACTTTTTGTATTTTGACTTTTAATGAAACTTTTTTCTGACAAAAGCAGACAACTTTTCAAGGACGCTTACATTAAGATAATCTTTCTACTCTTCATTGCCTGAGTAAAAGGTGGGTAGTGATACTTGTGTATTATGATCCATACACTGATGCAAATTCTGATGCGAACACCCTTTTTTTCCCTAGTTAACTGGCAGCTCTCTTTATGTGGTACTGAGTGCTAGACAACGAACTCCTAGTGATTGTAATACTCTTCAGACACTTGAAGTATTTCCCTTTTTCAGATTTCTTATGTGGAACAGGATCATCTAGCCTGCTGGAACACCCACCCCCTTCCTCTGACAACATCTTTTAAGTTTTCTTAAAAGATCAAGTTGTTTCACTCTAAATCTTGACAGATGGTGGGGCTGGGGGAAAATGATGAGGTATCCTGAAACACTGGGCAAAGATGAAATGTTTGGCACCTTGGCACCGAGGGCCTCCAAGTATTGTGATTCAGTCCCTGCTGCAAGCTGGTGCCTGAAGTGTTGGTCAGGACATGAATGTCACTCCTGCTTTCATCAGTCTGGCTGATAGAGGGAGGAGCAGCTGTGCTACTATACCCCACCAATGCCAGTGGGATGGCTGGGGAAGGGCACTGGTGGTGAGCAGTACCCAAGCCTGCCTTATGTCACTTAACCCAGCTCTTCCACCTTGTTGAGGAGTGGACTCTGCTCAAAGAGCTCTGACTGTATGGCCTTATCCCACTGTACAGAAAGAATAGAAGTTTTTAATTGAAGAAACTGAAAATAGTGTGGTGTTTGTGTTTTCAAAGGTGTAGCAAACATAGTCTGTGCTATTATGATATTTATCAGTGTTGAAACTGGCCATTATCGATGACAACACTCAACAAGAACCAGCTGTGTTCAGAATCTGTCACTTCCACCAAGACAGGTGCCTTGGTCTTTTTAATTTAAAAAAAAGGAAAAAAAAAAAAAAAAGTTTTTTATATATATGTATATAAAGACCTTAAGTCCTCTGAAGTGTAATGATGTAACAACCCCTCCTGAATTCTTTAGGTTGTGGTCTCAGAGCAGAAACCAAATTGCTGATGCTGAAAGATTTAACTTTACTAGAAGCTGATGCTGAGGTTGCCTGACCAGCAGGCTAGTGAAGCAGAACACCAGGCTGGTTGTTACATAGGCAGCTCACTGAAAACTGGAAAAACCATACTGCATATGCAGTTGCACCTGCTGAGTTGCGAAAGCCTGCAGATCATATTTTCCACTTGGCTTTTGAGCATGGCTAGTGCTTTTCTTGATATTCTTACCTCCTTCTGTGACAAGGTGACCTGCATGGTGGATGAGGGAAAGGATGTGGATGTTTTCTGCCTGGACTTTTGTAAAGCCTTTGATGCTGTTTACGACAGCATTCTCCCAGAGAAACTGGCTGCTGTTTAATACCTTTGTCAATGATCTGGATGAGGAATTGAGGGTACCCTCAGCAAGTTTGTGGATGACACCAAGTTGGACAGGAGTATTGGTCTACTTAAGGAGAGGAAGGCTCTACGGAGGGATCTGCAGAGGTTGGATTGATGGTCTGATGTCAATAGTATGACATTAAATAAGGCCAAGTGTCAGGTCCTTCACTTGGGTCAGAACCCCAGGCAACATTGCAGGCCTGGGGAAGAATGCCTAGAAAAATGCCTGGCAGAAAAAGACCTAGAGGTGCTGTTTGACAGCCAGCTGAACATGAGTCAGCAGTGTGCCCAGGTTTTCAAGGCAGCCACCAGTATCCTGGCTTGTATCAGAAATCATGTGGCCAGTAGGACTAGGGAAGCGATAGTGCCTCTGAACTTGCCATTGGTGAGGCTGCATCTCAAATTCAGGTAGGAAATGCCTTCTTCCCCTAAAAGTGAAAGACCAATAGCCCAGCTGAAGTACATCTTTACCAGTGCATGCAGCATGGGCAACAAGGATGAGAAACTGGAAGCCATTGTACAGTAGGAAAACTATTATGTAGTTGCCATCATGGAAACATGGTGGGATGATTCGCACAACTGGAGAGTTGTGTTGGATGCCTATAAAAATCTTCAGAAAGAATAGGCTAGGAAGGAGAGGTGGTGGAGTACCCCTGTGTGTCAGGGGATGCTCTGATTGTCTTGAGCATAGTGATGGTGATGATAAGGTTGAGTGTCTATGGGTAAGAAACAGGGGGAAGGCCAACAAGGGAGATATGGTGTGATTCTGCTATAGACTGCCCAACCAGGGTCAAGAAGCTGATGAAATATTCTATAAGCATCTGGGAGAAGTCTCACAATCACTACAATTTTTTGTCATGGGGAACTTCAAGTTACCAGGTGTCTGCTGGAAATACAATAAAACAGAGAAGAGACAGCTTAGGAGGTTCCTGGGGCATGTGGAAAATAACTTCCTGACACAGCTGGTGAGTGAACCAACTAGGGAAGGCTCCCTGCTAGACCTGTTATTTGTGAATACAGAAGGACTTCTGAGCGTTGTGAAGGCTGGAGACCATCTTGGGCATAGTGATTGTGAAATGATAGTTTTCAGTTCTTGGGGAAGCAAGGGATGGGGTGGGGACAGGACAGTAGAACTGCCATCTTGGACTTCTGGAAGGCAGGCTTTGACATATTTAGGAGACTAGTTCACAGGGTCTCTTGGGAGGCAGCCCTGAAGGGCAAGAGAGTCCAGGAAGGCTGGATGTTCCTCAGGAGGGAAATATTTAAGGCTAAGGAGCAGGATGTCCTGGTGTGCTGTAAGACAAACTGGTGGGGAGGCTGACCAGCCTGGTTAAACAGCTTTGTCAGGAACTTGGGAAGAAAAGGAAATTCTGTGGAAGAAGAGGCCGGCAGGCCATTCAGGAAGACTACAAAGATTCTGAGGCTATGCAGGGAGAAAATGAGAGAGGCCAAAGCCCAGCTAGAACTTAATCTGGCTACTGCCATAAGAGAAAATAAAAATTGTTTCTATAAATACATTAACAGCAAACTGAGGACTAAGGAGACTCTCCATCCTCTATCGGATACAGGGGGAAGTATAGTGACCAAGGATGAGAAAAAGCTGAGGTACTGAATGCTGCCTTTGCCTCATTATTTAATAGTAAGAACACTTTTCTCTGAGTGCTGAGCCCCCTGAGCTAGAAGACAGGGACGGAGCAGAATAAAGCCTCCATAATGCAGTGATCTACTTCATCACTGAGAGACACACAAGTCTATGGAGCCAGATGGGATCCACCCAAGGGTACTGAGGGAGCTGGTGGAAGTGCCTACCAAGCCACTCTCCATTTATCAGCAGTCCTGGTTACTCAGGGAGGTCCCAGTTGACTAGAGGTTAGCCAATGTGACATCTTAGTTACAAGAAGGGCTGGAAGGAAGATTTGGGGAACTGTCAGTCAGACCTCAGTGTTGGGGAGGCTTATGGAGCAGATCATGTCAAGTGTCATCACGTGGCACATACAGGACAACCAGGTGATCAGGCTCAGTCAGCATGGGTTTATGAAGGGCAGGTCCTGCTTGACTAACCTGATCTCCTTTTCTGACAAGATGACTGGCCTAGTGGATGAGGGAAAGGCTGTGGATGTTGTTTATCTGGACGTTAGTAAAGCTTTTGACACTGTTTCCCACAGTATTTTCCTGGAGTAACTTGTCTGCTCGTGGCTTGGATGGATGTACTCTTTCCTGGGTAAAAAACTATCTGGGTGGTTGGACCCAGATTGGTGGTGAATGGGATTAAAACCAGTTGGCAGTCAGTAACAAGTGGTATTTCCCACGGTTCAGTACCGGAGCTGGTTCTGTTCAATACTTTCATCAATGATCTGGATGAGGGGATTGAGGGAACTCTCAGTTTGCAGACAACACCAAGCTGGGTGGAAGTGTTGATCTGTTTGAAAGTAGGGAGGCTCTACACAGGGACCTGGACAGTCTGGATTGGTGGGACAAGGCCAGTTGTATGAGGTTCAACAAGGCTAAGTGCCATGTCCTGCACTTAGGTCACAACAACCCCAGGCAATTCTACAGGCTTGGGGAGTGGCTGGAAAGATGCTCAGCAGAAAGGCACCTGGGGGTGTTGGTTGACAACCAGCTGAATATGAACCAGCAGTGTGCCCAGGTTGCCAAGAGCATCCTGACTTGTATCAGAAATAGTGTGGACAGCAGGACTAGGGAAGTAGTCATGCCCTGGGATTTGGCATGGGTGAGGCCACATCTCAAATATCGGGTTGAGTTTTGGGCCCCTCATTACAAGAACGACACTGAGGTGCCAGAGAGTGTTCAAAGAAGGGCAATGAAGCTGGTGAAGGGTCCAGAGAACAAATTTATGAGGAGTGGCTGAGGCATCTGGGATTGTTCAGTCTGGAGACAAGGAGGCTGAGGGGGGACCATATTGCTCTCTACAGCTACCTGAGAGGTAGGTGTAGCAAGGTGGGTGTTGGTCTGTTCTCCCAAATAGTAAGTACAAGAGCAAAATGGCCTCAAGTTGTGCCAGGGGATATTTAGGTTGGACTAAGAAAAATTTCTTCACAGAAGGGGTTATTATGCATCAAAACAGGCTGCCCAGAAAGTGGTTGAGCCACCGTCCCTGGAAGTATTTAAAAGATGTTTAGAAGTGACACTTGGGGACATGATATAGTGGTGGACTTAGGAGTGCTGGGTTAATGGTTGGATCTGATCTTAAGGGTTTTTTCCAACATAAATGATTCTCTTATTTCTACTTTATCTTTCTGAAGGCCTTCAACTCTGGAAGGAAAACTATCGAAGTCAGCCTCACCTCCATCCTTGAGGAGCTGATGGAACAGCTCATTCTGGATGTCATACATAAGCATGTGGAGGAAAAGAAGGTTATCAAGAGTGATCAACATGGATTCATCAAGGAGAAATCATGCTTGATCAGTCTGATAGCCTTCTATGATGGAATATATGGCTGGTTAGATGAGGGGAGAGAAGTGGATGTTGAAGTTGAGGGAAGTGTGGGTTAGATGAGTGGACAGAGGTGGATTGAGAACTGTCTGAATGACAGAGCTCTGTTCCCCTCTTCCTCTGCCCTAGTGAGGCCACGTCTGGAGTACTGTGTCCAGTTCTGGGCTCCCCAGCTCAAGAAAGTCAAGGAACTACTGAAGAGAGTCCAGCAGACAGCCACAAAGATGATTAGGGAACTGGAGTGTCTCTGAAGAAAGGCTGAGACTTCTGGGATGGTTTAGTCTGGAGAAGAGAAGACTGAGGGATCTTATCAATGATTACAAATACCTAGAGGGTGAGTGTCAAGATGATGGTGGCAGACTACTTTTTTTTCAGTGGTGCCCAGTGATAGGACAAGGAGCAACAGGCACAAACTGGGACACAAGAAGTTCCTTCTGAATAATAGGAAAAATGTCTTTGAAGGTGGCAGAGCCCTGGAACAGGCTGCTCAGAGAGGTTATGGGGTCTCCTTCTCTGGAGATCTTCAAAACCTGCCTTGATGCAATCTCATGTAACCTGCTTTAGCAGGGGGGATTGTACTAGATGATTTCCAAACGTCACTTCTAACCCTTACTATTCTATGATTCTGTTTGTGTGCATCTCACAGGCAAATGTAAGATCTCATGGAAGGGAGAGAGAATATATTTTGGATGTTTTTGCAAGTTTTGAAGTAAGAAACACAGTGGTGGGGAGGGACTATATATTTTTGAGGAATAAACACCTTTATTCCCCTCTTCCCTGTGATCCAGATAAGAAGTTGAGATGGCATGCTGTAACATACTAAACATTCAATGGAACTTATGTTAAAAGGAAACTCAAGTAATGAGGTGGCAATGCATCATTCTGTGGGATTTCCTTCTATGTAAAAGCAGAAAGCTTGAGTCAATGCTTGTTATGTAAAATAGAAAGGAGAAACAAGTTGTGGGGTGGGTGGTAGCTGCAATATGGCTGAGCATGTGTCTGCTAAGACTGTAGTGCTTGAAAGGTAAAAATGAGGGCTTCATGCTCTTCATGGAGTGGACTCAGCAGGTTGTAAAGAAGCTGGACAAAAAGGTTGCAGCAAAATAAGAAGCAAGAGGGTGGATGTGTGCACACTAAAGAAAATTAAAACAACCCATACTGGTCAGAATCAGAAAAAACTAATACATTAACACACTGATTGGGGCTGGAGTTTTCTCCCATTTCTCAGACAATGCTGGCATCATGTGGCCACTTTATTTAGCTTGCCTTGTGCTAAAATATTTCTGAAAACTTTGCTCTTTCTTAGCATCTTTCTGATTGGAATCCCACAAACATCACTAAACTCAACCACTTCACTAGCCAGGATGTCCTGGGACACTATGTACATTTTCTAGAAGACATAAGGAGTCTTAATGGGTCTTTTGGGGTCTCTTACTGACCACATTTTTTCAAATTATCGGACTGTCTATTCTAGCATATAAAAGTGCTTTTAGCTGTGCTTTGCTTCTGAATCCAAATGAGAGGAGGAAATTCACCACAGCCTGCCATGGAGGTGGCAGAGTAATTGTCCACTGTGGGGACATGTTTGTAAGGAGAAGGAGCAATGTTAGAGGACAGTGGGTTTGCAGGGAGGGAAAAGAACCTAAGGGAGTATGGTGGGTTGACCTTGACCGGATGCCAGGTGCTCATCAAGATGCTCTAACACTCCATTCCTTAGCAGGATGGGGTGGGGAGAAAATAAGAATGGAAAAAACCACCAACCCTCATGGGTCAAGATAAAAGCAGTTTACTAAAACAAAAGCAGGGGCTGTGTACAGAAACAAAGGAAAACAAGATTCATTCTCTACTTCCCATCAGCAAGCGATGTCAAGCCACTTTCTGGGAAGTAGTCTGTGTAACAGCTGCTCTGGAAGACAACCAGCATAGTAATGAATGCCTACCAGCACAGCAAGGCCATCAATGCCAGGGTAAAGCACACATGTTATTTGTATTAAAATGTTTCCAGGCTCAGCAAAATAGAGGAGCAGCACATCCAACAAACTCTATGGCCCACACAGCAGCTTGACTCTGAACTACTCTAGCTATAGCACGTTTAATACAAAGCTACTGTTTTCTCGGGCCCTAAGTTGAGTATCATAAATAAAGAACTGTGATAGGTTGACCCTGGCTGGATGCCACGTGCCCACTAAAGCCCCTCTATACCTCCACACTGGACAAGGGGAGAGAAAATATAAGGACAGAGATCACTCAGCATTGACTGTCATAGGCAAAACAGGTTTACTTAGGGAAAAACATTTAATTTATTACTGATGAAAATAAGAGTAGGATAATGAAAAATAAAAATGAAATCTTAAAACACCTCACTCCTCTCTTCTTGGGCTTAACTTTACTCCTGATTTTCTGTACCTCCTTTTCCCCATTGGTGCAGGGGGATGGAGAATGGTGGTTGTGGTCAGTTTGTCACATGTCTCTGCCACTCCTTCCCCTCAAGGGAAAAGCTCTTCACCCTCTTCCCTGTTCCACCATGGAGTACGTCCCACAGGAGACAGTCCTTTACAAACTTCTCCAATGTGAGCCCTTCCCATGGGATACAGTTCTTTGCAAACTGATTCAACATGGGTCACTTCCACAGGGTGCAATCCTACAGGAACAGATTGCTCCAGCATGGGTTGCTCATGGGGACCCACACCCCTTGGTTTCAAGTTTGCCAGCAAACCTGCTCCAGTGTCGTCTCCTCTCTTCACAAGCCCACAGGTCCTACTAGCACAGGCTTCACGTGGGGCCACAGGCATCCACCTGCTACTGTGTGGGGTTCTCCACTGTTAACTTCCACAGGCTTCAGGGAAACCTGTGCTCTGGTGTCTGGACCACCTCTTCCCCCTCCTTTGCTGTCCTTCGTGCTTGCAGAGTTGGTTATTTCCACATTCTCTCTCCTCTCTTTGGCTGAGGTTTCTATTGCACAGCAGGTTTGGTTTTTTTTCCCCTGTAAACTCATGTAAATCATTCTGAGTTTAGCTGATTAGTTTAGTAGGCAAGGCTATAGAAAATGAGGGTATTTATACACCAATGGTACCTTGTGTAGAGATAATATCTAATACTAGTTGAAGTGGTTACACAGACCAGATTTAAAAAATTTTGCAGAAATGCCCCTGAAGTTCAAGCAGATAAAGCCTAGATAGTGTAGCTTTAATCCATGATACTAATAGCTTATTAACCTCCATCTGAAATAATGTGCCAAGAACAGAATCTCCACTCCTCTTTGAAATTCGATACATGCAGATAGAATGGAAAACTTGGCAAGAAACATAAAGCAGTCAGAAAAGAGGGTATGTCTCAGTTGCGTTTCAGTTTGTGAAAGAGATGATACAGCATTCTTAAATATTAAGGCAGAGCTTGTGTGCAATTGCACACTTACACAAGTATACAGAGGAGCTATGCATACTTAGAATCATAGAATAGATTCAGCTGGAAGAGACCTTCAAGATCATCAAGTCCAATCTTATTCTTAGCCCTATCAAAAACCACTAAATGATGTCCCTAAGCACTTGTATACTTCTCTGTGTGTACAAACACTTGTGTATAGATACAGATGCATACACTTTTCTGCAAAGACTGTCTACAGATTTAAAAACATACAGCTGCAAAAAGGGTGAAAATATAAAATATAAAATGGATTATAAAACTGTTAAACCTTTTTCAAACCTTGTAAAGCCAAATAAGTCTCGGGTCTCTGGATACGCATGACTCATTTTGAAGTATGCAGTGATGGCTGTATAAATGCAGGCATGTGTTTAAGTAAATAGTGATAATAATTGTGGCTCTAATTTTATAGCTTTTTATGAACTTCTCATGTGTTTATGTGATGGGGGAACCTGTAATCCCATTTGGTGTTTTTTTTTCTCTGTATTTTATTATTTTTGTATATTTTTTGCTCTTAGTTAAAATGTCTCGCTTGAATCATGTCAAAGCTTTGGCAGCGGATAAGGTACAATATTCTGTAATACGTGATAATAGACATGCTTGGGCATCTACGTTATAGAGTAGAAAATGGATCACTAAATGTTTTTGCATATAGGTGAAAATCCAAAGCAAATCACTAAACTCCTTCTTGGTTATCACTTGGATTCAGAGTTCAGTTTCCTGGTAAAGCTTTCTATCTCTAGAGTAGACTCAATAAAATAATGCGGATTGACGTTAGTACTGCAGATATATGAATGCAGGCCCTTTGCTCTTCCATGGTAGACTTTCCTACAGTTTCTGTCCAAAAAGGAAGATACTTTTCTTTTGCTATATATAATGATTAATAAATGTGCACATCTGTTCTGTGTGAGGTTTGCTAGACCTTTTTTCATAAAGGCTACTTTTTGAGTACTTGCTCTTAGACATGTGCTGATGCAAAGGTACGGTGTGTGCTATTTTCTGTGTTCTTACAGTGTAATTTTAAAGAGGAGACTGCCTGCATTGTTAAAAGTTGTAGGGCTGGATGCATATTGAACTCTCCATTACCTAGAGAATTCACTGATTTGAGTAGAACTTGATGAAAGCTATTAAATACTTATTTTGCTGAGTGTTTTGAAAGGGGATAAATGACTGAAAAAGGAAAATGGGAAAGTAGATAATGTAACTAAGGAGAAGAGAACAGTTGGCTCTGCTTAACTGTAGAGATAGGGAAAAGGTGAGCTTTTTGGTAGGTTACTTTTTCTGTAATTGTAGCTCTGCCTTCTCATATCTCCTGGCTGGAAGAATGAGAAGTTTTTTCTTTAATATATGCTTTAGAGGTTTTTGCATAGTTCTATGGGTGAAGGATGGGACCTGTTGTTACCGATGATCTTGATTATTTTGGGCCATGATGGCAGATGACCTTCCTGATATTTGTGTACTTTTACCGGAGCCATGGAGAAGAACCATTGACATATGGAAGTGAAGCACGTCTTTACAAGGCAAACAAGTCCTAAATCTCTTGCTGCGACAACACAAAACTTACTTTGGATATGAAAGAAAAACAATGACCTGGTTGAGGTTTTTTTTTCTAAACTGTTACTTCCCTTTTTTAACTCCAGTCTCTAAACAGTGTCAGTTATAGCAAGTAACAGCTAGTTACCACTAAACAGGCTAGCAAGGCATTCTTTATGCTCTCCAGAATATTGTCTATGAAACTCATGCATTGCAGAAAGGACTGGGATATCAAATGCAATGTAAGAGACACTGGAAATGTGAAGCAGTATGTGCTGGAAATTGGAGATACAGAAGTGTTTACTGTAGTTGAGATCAGACCTAAATTTATTTTTTAGGGAAAGAAAATATGTTAAATACCATCTTCTTTACTTCAGAGGGAGGAAGCAGAAAAGACCTTCTCAGATAACTAATTTCTTGCATTCCTACCTAGTTTATTAAAGAATAAAGGCTTCAGAGTATGTGTCTGCAAGTATCTTTGGTAGTAGAACTTGTATAGAGAGACTTCAACCCTGTTTTGTGGATGTGAAATGGAAACAAAGTGCAGACTGAGTAATCAGCTCAAATGTCCAAGAGAAAATTTGACTGAACTGGAAAGGATGTCAAATTCCCCTTGTTAATTGAACTAGTCTTTCCTTAATCTTTTAAAGAGGTCAGCTCCCTGGTAATGGTAGGAAAGTGAAGTTGCCCTACAAAAACAAAATAAAATTAGCCCAACAAAACCAGGACTGGCAAGACTGTATTTCTGCAGGAATTTGTGGGTTTTGCTTTTTGGGGAAGAATGCTTAAAGTGTTAGATCTTCAAGATCAAAGTGCTCTTTAAAGGTACTTTTACAGTCATTAAATTCGGGCTGAATATCCTACTTTCCTGGATTGTACCAGATACAACCTACTTCTAGGATAGGCAGAGAGGAAAGTAGTCCTTAGTTAAGCATGATAAGAACGTAACAGCCCTGATACAGTGTGTATGAGGATCAACAGGAAGGAAAATCACACTGACTCTGGTGGCACTATTTGGCAGAATGTTATCTGGAGACAGAGCATAATAGGATAGTACCTCAGCTCTTGAACGTGAGATGGAAAGGAGAATTGAGGAAATTGTGATTTTTAAGCAGCCATTTAGACAGGCTCTAGGTGTGACATTTCATGCGGAAGGTAGTGACTGGCAGAGCCACAGTGCCTATCCATCCACTGTGTGGGTCCAGATCAGAAAAGAAAGCAAATGATGGGGCTTCTGCCAGCTGCTTTATGGTAGTCTTTCTGGCTGCCTTGCTACAGGCACATCTCTAGTCTCAGCAGGTGGATCTGGTCGGTAGGACTAGAGCCTGAAGGAAAAGCTTGCAGGACTGCTCTGTAAGATGTAAAATATGTACCTACCTGGGGGAAAGAGCGTGGGAACTATACCTTAGTGGTAAGGCTTGAGAATGAGTAATAACAGGTAATACTACAAGGCTTAACAAGTGTCTTACAGATCCTGGCTACGGGCTAAGTGCTGTTGGAAAGCTATTGGAGGGGGAGTTCATTCTAAAAAAAAAATAAAAAAATCCAAAGTGGTTTGCTGGTGGAGGCACTCAGGATTGTCTGCTTAAGACATTCTTTGTGTTCTTTCCCCAGATCTTAGTTGTGTTTTTATGTCCTTCCTACCAAAATATTTTAACTTTCCTTTTGTGCTCTTGCCATGCTTAGATGAGAGGCTGTTTTCATGGCAGGTGCTCTTCTGAGAAATTCACCATGAACTTTGTAGGAATGTTCCTTGTTCCCAACACAGTTGCTCTGCTGCAGTGTGGCTTGTGAAACTGAATTTGAGTTTGCTGTTGCTGTTCCCTTCTACCAAACATTGACAAGGTGTATCAAGGCTGTTATGAGCTTTTAAAACTTATGAACTGGAGTGTGTAATTGAGTTAAATGAAGGCATGTGGCATGGAACTCTCTCAGCCACCCTAAAAGAAATGTGAAAATTTTGCTTCTCTAACATGTTCCTTGGTGTGCTTGAGTTATCTGTAATTTATAATCAATCCAACTGTTCCAACATTTCTAATGAGAAAACTACCTATAAACTATAGCAATAGCTTCAGTATAGTGTATCTTACCCTAGTAATAAAAACATGCTACAAGATTTTAATCTAGTATTGTGGAATACTCTTGGGTATTGTTTTAAATTAACATAAGGGCTGACTGCTGGAAAATACTCCGTGAAAACAAATTATATTATTAATCAAACCAAAGCACAGAATTCTCCACATAGTGGCTTTAAAACGCCCAAGATGGTCTTTAATAGAAATGTTATGGAAAAATAACAGAATGAGAAACTGTGTACTTGGTGCTTAATTAACTTTACAGTGTATGTTCAGCAGCTTATATTGGATGGTGGGACCAAAATGCAACTATGTGATGTAAGATGTTGCCAACACAGAGTCCATTTATCTATTATCTAACAGTGAATTTCAATTTAGATTAATAAGCATGTTTTTAATTAAACAGTTTCATTTCTTGTTGCATACTGAAGTGGCTGATGCTAAATGCCATTTCCATGCATTGTCTTTCATTAACTTCACCACTGGCTTTCCCTTCAAGAGGACTAGCTGTCACATAAAGAAACTACATTTTAATTCTTTTTCTCTCAGCACCTGTCATGGAGTTGATTGCTGTGGGGTTTTTTTCATTCTTTTATCTAAATCCAGGCTGTATTTTAGCCTTCTGTGGCGGTGGAAAGGATGCAGATCTAAAGAACTTTATATTTTGTAAAGAAGGCTAGTGGTCCTTCACGTGGTTTGTTTGCTCCCTGGATCAGGCACAGAGATGACTGTATCTCCCTAGAGGTAAACACCAGCATGGGCCTTGTCCATATTTTGTGGCTTTGCTCTGGGTGCTTAAAATAGCTAGAGGAAGGCTATTTTGATTTAAAAAAAAAATTAGGCTATTTTATTTTTATCTAGTAGAAGCTAGATTTTGACAAAAAATCCAGTTAGTCTTACAGTTGTGATGGATAGTGGATGCTGAAGCCTCTGGCTATGGCTGATGTGGTGGGGCTACAGGATTACTCAAATATAATTAGCTTCTCTGCACCTGGTAAGACTCATCCTTCTTTTTTTTTAAACTTTACAGCAGGCTGTATAGGATTGATTGTAGTACAGTGCTGATACGCTTAAAAATACCCAAGCAATATGCTGGACTTGAGCATACCCCCAATAAAGCAAGGGAAGATGGTGAGCAATGATCTTTATCCTATTAAGTACCTTTTGATATCTGAAGCAAGTGTTTGGGACCTGTTCACTTCTGCTTGATTGGAGAAGGGATCCTTTCTGGAAGGGGAAGGAGTGTCTTATGTAGAAGATTTAGGACAGGACTATCCCAGAACCTCTGCTATGGACAGTTGGTGGCTGGGGGGGAATGGAGATGGGGGATGGACAGGATACCTGTGGGGTTTCCTGAGCTGAGGGAAGTAGGGTGACATCTGGATGGCAGGGTAGGTTAGTACCTGGAGTGGGATAATAGCTGTGAGGGCAAACAAAGATTTTCCTCTTTGCTCAGCTGAGCTCTCAGACACCTGACCCAGGTGAGTGTCAATGATACCTTGTAATATGCCTCCACTTTGTGTCTTCTACGAGTCAGTTAAGTCCTGCTTGTAATGGCAAGAATCTTGTGTGTCTTGGTGCAAAGGTACCAAGTGAGCCGAGTGTGGCCTCTAGTGGTCTGTTGGTATCAGATACTGAGAGTCGGAGCTCGCTGGGCTGCTCACCTGTTGGGATCCTTGATGATTAACACCTGCGAATCTGTGAGAGAAAAGAAAATGACCACCAGAGATCTGGGATAACTAGGTTGCTTGCTATCAAACACCTCCTCGGGTGAGATCAAATAGCGCTGTGGGCTTCTGTACTGCACTAGAAAAGCTGCCACTATAAGGCATGTGCAGGGTTTTAAAAAGGGTGACATAATTGGATCTCACCGACAAAGTGTTGGTATTTTAATTAAATATACAGTAGAAGCTTTCAGTGAACTAAAAGCTCTAATAGTAAAGATCTTTCAAACAAGGACAGGGTAAATATTAGATCACAGTAGCTTTAATTTATTATTGTTTACTTCTCTAATCTGCAAAGCTCTGTCATAGGGTCTTTAGCCCCCTGTGTATCTGAGATGTTCTCCTATAATCTGAGCTGTAGTTTCTTAGCAGCAGGCACCCAGGTTGGGTGTCAGAGGACAGTTTCAAAATCTCTAGCCCATCTCACTTAGTTCTCCTGTGGCAGGCAGTAGATCCTAAAATAACCTGTGGAAGCAAAACTGCTCATCCTAAGTGTGTTAGGTATGAAAGCAAGCCCTAGCCAAGTAGAGCCTGTGTACCCTGAATAGTGTCTATTCCCTGAAGTATAAACAAGTGACAAACAATAACAGTGCTAACAATCAATGTATCCATTTACCTGTTAACTTTCATGCAGTATAAGCATCTAACAGATAAGGTGGAGCAAGTGGCATTTTTGTCTTGCTTTTAGTTTCTGGGGGATGTGTGCATGGGGAATATTGCTTCTCATCTACCATAGCACCCTTCCATAGATGTGTTCACATCTGTACTTGCCTGCTTATATACCTTGATGTCATTGAAGAAAGCTATTACTAGTACTAACTAAATGCAAAACAGTTTTTGCACTAAGAAGCTTTCATAATTCTGTACTTCTGATCTGTGATGCTGACTCACAAACATGAGTAAACTGTAAAATTGCACTGGTGCAGAGCACGTCTTCCATGTCATCCACTGTGCCCCTGACTCAGAGGTTATTTCCCTCCAAGGTATCTGGCCCTGCTTCAGCAGTGACTCAACTGTTTGTGGCATTAAACACCACAAATGACAGCCCAGTATATTGAGGAAAGCTGAAACTGGCACTGGTTCTATGCTGCAGCTAAGCAGCTTCTTTGTGAGCATCTGAGTCATGCCTGCAGCTGGCCCAGAAAAGTCCAAGGGAATAAAACTACTTGCAACTCATGTTCTTACTTTTTCCAACTACAGCCTTGTGTCATTTTGATGCCTCAGCAGCTAGGGAGAGAGAGTCTTCCTTAATCTCAGAGAGAAACCTGGGAAAAAAACCCTAGAGCTTAACGTGCTTTCTGTCTCTGCCTAGTGTCTGCCATGGTGACTTAGCCTTGAGTATTAGTGAAGCTCCACATTTTCTGCTTGTAGTGGTTTCTCTCATGTGATCATGATCAACAACATATGCCTGCAAGAACATTGTGAGGATCAGTTAAGGGCATGTTTGTTTTTAAGAAGGGTATTAAAGCACTCTCCATAACACTTGATGTGTCTAAAAATTGCCTCTTGAGTATCTATCTCTCAAGGTTTCTTCTCAGGTCAATTGACTTTTTTCTTCAGAAAACAAGTGCTGGAATTTTTTTAATCAGTTTTTTTGTCCTTGTCTGAGATGGACATGGATGCTCTCTGTGCATCACCTTGGAGAACAGTGATGTGAGGATGCTTTGAAATGGTGGAGAAGATGAAAAAGCATACCTATATCTCTTTTGCTCTTCCTTGCTATTTAAGGGCACAGGAAAGACTTCAACAGCTGCTCTCTCTTCAGACAGAAACAGGGATGAGTGTTGGGGGAAAAAAGAGAACTTTTTGCACTTTATGTGTACAGTACGCTAGAAACTGTTTTAACGTCAACATCTGCAGACCATTATTTTTGGTTTTAATGAGACTGGGAAATGGCGATGTCTCAGATAACCCTCAAAATTTGTGACTGGTAAAAGCTTCTTTGGGTGAAATTATAAATTGTATTTTAGCCACAAAAATATTCCCCAGTTTATTCCTAGAGAGCTTAGGATGTTGCCTGGAAAGGAGCAGACTGTCTTCATATGTGGAAGAAAACAACTTTTGAAGCAAGGAAGTGTTCATGCAGCAGCTGGAAATATGACAGTAACTGGCAAAGAGGGAAACCTGCCTCCCTTTCTGGGCTTCTTGATGGAGCTGGTTAATAGACAATGTGCTCTTACTGCTTTTTGTGTGTAAAAGGATGCTCAGGAGTGGCAGGAAGGAGTCAACTTTCCTGGTGTATGTGCATGATAACGCCTATCAGTCTGGGGCTGGGAAAAGAATCTGTGCAAAGGAAAGGATAGGGAAATAGGATACAACATATGAAAGTAGACCCCTGTCTGAGATGTGTTTTCTAGCATATCTGTTCTTCGAGGCATAAACTCAATATCCAATTTATTTTACAGCAAGAAATTAGTACTTTTGAAGTCCTTTAACCGAACAAAGACTTGTTACATTTGCCTTTTCTCTACTAGGTCGAATCTTTTTCTGTTTGTTCTCATGTGGTATTCTGATTTCTGTATTAGTTGATGCTTCAGGGAAAGGCAAAGAAACAAAATGAACACCCTAAAATGTAGTACATTTGTATAAAGCATGGAGAACTGTGTGAGAGAAACACTTCCCCTTGTCTGCAGGGGTGATCTGCCCGTGCAGTGAGGCATGAAATTTGATTATTATCTTATTCCAACCTTTATTGTAGCTTGTGGAGCTGAAAACATTATTAATGTGAATAAAATGATTCAACTTTCCTAGGTAATGTACTCCTCTCATTCTCAGAGGCAGCAAGACCCACAGGTTAGCTTTCTGCAGTCCAAGCTGGCTAATTTTCTTTGCCCCACAACTTGCTTTCACTGTAGCTGGGGGGTGAGGGATCCACAGAAAGTCTTTGTGTTCTGATCCAATGCAATGTAAAACTGAACACTTTACAATGACTCAGATTTTCGTTGTGTGCTGGTGTTTTTTTTTAAAAAACAAAATCACTTGTGTGTTAGGTCAGAAGCATCCCTCTCCCAAAGGTGGGCCAGGAACGTGTGCTGTGACTGTCGGTATATTTTGATATATGCCTCAGGTTCAAGCTACCCTTTACCCTGTGCTCGCTCTGCAGGGTCCCAGGAGGATGAGTAAAATCAGAGCGCTGCAGCGGAGCCAGGTCCAGCAGATGGCAGCAGAACAGCACCGAAGGCAGAGCCTGGTCCACCCGGCGCAGCAGCATCCCCAGCTCTGCCTCAGCTGGAAAACTTCGTGTATTTCCCACTGAATCCCTCTGCGATGTCAAAGGGCGAGGCAAGTAAATTCAGCTATTCAAACCGGGTGTGAAGGTTCCATGTTGGAGTTCAACACTTTGTATCCACGCATGGCAAAAAATAACACCTTGGAAGGAAAATGAACCATAAAGTGGGGGGAAAAAAGTGCCTCATATACAAGGTACATGCTAATAGTGTATTACAAGGTGGTGTCCTCTGAGTGTGTCCCGTTATTGCCCTACTGTGCAAATACTGGTGAAGGAATGCAGACTGGGGTGTTGTTTCCCATTAGGGGATCTTAACTATGATTATGATGAATGAATACTCTCGTTCTCAACCTGAGCTGAAGGACGTTTCTGAAAAGCAAACAAACTAGGAGAAACCTAATCCCAGAGTAGCTCTAACCTCACAGCTGGAAATTTATCCTTTGAGACATAAGTTCGGCGGCCCTCAGAAAGGAAAGGAGTTGAAGTAACAACATGAGTGGTCCTTTGATAGTTGAATAGTGGGGGGGGCTGCTGCTGCTGGAGCTAAAGGATTAATTGCAAGTGTTGTAGGGCTCTCAGTGTACCTTGTCCTGATCACTGTCCTTTTACATGTGTTATAAGGTGGCAGGCAGGCATCTGCTCTGAATTTCCATCAGTTCCAGAATACTCGGTATATTGTGGGAAAATTTTCAGCCAGCTGCTGAAGCTAGTTATGAGTCTGTTTTGCACAGTTAGCTTATGTGCCAGGATCTAGCTCTGGGTGTCTGTTGTGATTATTTATTTTTGTGGGTGAATGTAATCATTATAGCAGGCTGAAGAGGCCATTTACTGTATATAATAACTGCTGATTTTATTTGTTGGTATATTTTACTGTTAGTAAAAGCACCAACAGCAATGGATCTGGGGTTCTGATATCAATCAAAATAAGACTGCTATGAGAAAAGGCTATCACCCGTGCAAAACAACTCCTCTTCAGCAGGTTTTTTATTATGTATTTTTAATACATATGCAGGTGGTAGTACATAACCTCTGGAAGATATGCAATTAAACAGTGTGCTTGCACTCTTTTCAGAAAATCATGCCAGTATACCAGTTTTTATGTCTGCAGTCATGTTTCTGCTAGTGGTTTCTCTCAATCGCTGTAAAAATTAAACAAAAGGCAGCGTTCTATATAATGTGGCTAATTAGGCATATTGAGTAGTTATACACAGATCAATGAACCTGTGTGTAGCCAAATACCTCTAAGTCATGGCATGGTATGTGCTGGCTTGAAAATGAGCTCAAAATTGAGTTTGATGTTAACGTAAGGGTCAGCAGGATGAGTACTGTGGTTTATACATACCAATCCTCCTGTTGATCTCTAGAGCACTAGACAGTCAGCTGTGTGTGTGTGCTCTGTGTGTATTTCCCCCATTTATTTGCTTTATATAACAAGAAGCTTCATCTGGCTCCTAATATTTTGTGGCACTGCCAAATTAAAATAGTCAAGTACTTTTAGCCAAAAGAAAAATTGTGAATCTCAGAAGTGCCGTTGTGTTACCAATATCCTGACTCAAGTTGGTTTGATGCTTAAGGCTGCCACAGTACTGGGGTGTAGGACTAAAAGGAGTGGAGCACAGCCCAAAACTTCAGCTGTGATGTGAGAAATGTAGACTTTAAACATCTAGGCTGGACATAGATAAAGACTGGAAATATGGACTCTGTCTCAATAGAGTACCTGTTGGTTAAAGGCTATTGCAAGATGTCACCCACAGTCTTGTATGGTCTATCTTGATCAATTTTACTTAAAATACTTAAATTTGAGACAGTGACTGTCTTCAGTGGTGACAGCACTTATTGGCACAAGAAACATCTGGATTTGAATTTTACTTCCAATAAAGGATCTCAATTTTGTATTTAAGGAAACAAGTCAGCAGCAATGACAGAAGGTAGGTCCCACTTAACACTATACATTAGCTGCATTCCTTGAATGCTGTCAGAAGTTTTCATATTGGAGCCCTGGAACTCCTGGAGACTGCTTGGGTTCTGCCCATGTGGTCAGCTGTGTGTCTTCATTGCACATGTGCTGCATTAGCTTAACTTCTCCAGAAACCATTTTCCATGTTAGCTTGGCTTGAGAAAACAAGCTAATATGGCATCTTTCAAAGATGTAGATGATGTTAGGTGTGCCACTGTACACACAATATAGATGACAACCCTGTAGCCTGGCATAAAATGCAAGAATCCTGGCTTTTGTGGGGTTTTGTTTGCATAGTGTTGTGTTATGTCCACCTGTAAGTTCAGGCACTGGCTATTGGAAACAAGTAATGCTGATAATTTCTGGCAAATTATGGGCTGCTAGGAGAGGCTGGCAGTGTGGCAAGGAGCAAGGAAAAGGAACATTGGTGCTATTGCCATTAATGTTTTTAAGACAATGGCACTTCCTGGAGTATTCACTGTTTTCAGAAGATCTCAGGGTAACTCCCTTGTGTCACCATCTCTCCCTGAACAACATCTACGTACAGAACCATTGTAGAAAGGGAGGTTATACAGTCTGGAGACAGACCTTGAGATCACATGGGCCACCTAAGTCAAGACAGAATGAACTCTGTGAGCCAGAGAAGTGTGTCTTAGATGAAGACAGCAATACAACAGGTGTGGAGATAGATGGAAACAGAATTCAGATTGTCAGTGGTTTACCACCAAAATGGGAGGACTTTTGGAGGGTGTGTGGAGCCTTTACTTCTAAGAAGATGGAGAGGTTGGTTGTCAAATATACTGTTGCTGGAGGTTAAATTTTCTGAACTCAAAAAAACTGGAGGTAGGTTGGAAATGAGAAATAGCTTGAGATATCAGGAAAATTGTGTGTGTTTAACAAAAAGAAATAGCATAGAATCATAGAATGGTAGGGGTTGGAAGGGACCCCTGGAGATTGAGTTCAACACTCCTACCAGTGTAGGAAGGAACACCTAGGGCAGGCAACACAGGAACAGATCCAGGTGGGTCTTGGAAAAAAAAAACCAACCAGGATTGATGGAAAGGAGAAAAATTAAACATGGCAGAACAAGTATTCAGTACTTTTCTTGAGCAGGAACAATACACTGCACAAAAGCAGGATAGGGGAGTAACTCTGAGGGTGTAACTCCAGGATGGGAATAACAGAAGATGGTGTTAGGGCATGAAGAAGTATCACCAGCAGCATATGAGTCAGTAGTGACATGCCACTAGGAAGAGGCAAATATGTTACTTGAGTATATAGAAGAAGGGATTACTGCCATCAGAGATGTGAAGCAGGATGTCTGCTCAGCACTTCTGGAATGCTGTGAGGTGATCTGCATGGAGTGCTCTGGGAAAGATGGTATCATCTGGGAAGAGCCCTGGAAGGCTCAGACATCTGGCAAACACAACCTGTGACAGGACAGAGCAAACTGATGGTGTTCAGCTGAGAAAATGACATCCCTCTGTAGAGTTGGGGCATGTCTTTAAATCTGCAAGAGGCTGTTGTAGAGGAGAGAAATGATCTGTTCTCTGTCTGTGGTGGGTAAGACGAGACCTGGTGGACCTGAATTGCTGCAGCAGAGATTTAGGTAAGGTGTTGGGAGAAATCCATGATGATTAAGATGGAAAGGATCGGAAGAGGTGCTCTCTGTGCTCTCTGAGCAATTGCACTCTGCAATTGGAGGTCTTCAAGAATAGACTAAACACCTGCCAAAAGTGACACCAGAAACCTATGATCCTCCCGTTATGAGCATTTCTGTGGGCTGCCTCCATCATTTTTTATTTGAGCACTATCTCCATCTTTCCTAATTTTTAAATCTTGTGAGGCTTTTTATTCCTCCATTTGCAAGAACACCCTCGCACTAGTGTAATTCATCCTTGCCTGACGGTTCCCTCCCCCCCCCACCCCCCCCCCCCCCCCCCCCCCCCGCCGCCCCCCGCGGCGCCGCGTCCATCCCCCTCCGCCCTCTCCGCGCCGCCCCACCCGCGGCGG
>WUAM01000043.1:1466569-1478550 GCA_024336885.1 Actenoides hombroni
GAGGGGAGCGCGGGGGGGGGGGGGGGGGAGAGGGGAGGTTCTTGAGAGGCCCCTCGAGAAGGGGAAGGGAATAATCTGCTCTCTGTGTCTGTAGTGGTTGGGCAAGAAGTGGTTGCTGCTGAAGCTGTAGAAGGTGGCGTGTGGGTCATAAGCAGAAAGCCCGTTTTGGTGCCCAAGAAGAGGGAAGCACTGGAAGGAGTTTCCCAAGGCAGGGGCTGGGGGTGCTGCATTGACAGGGCTATGCAATGAGATAAGATTTGCTAATTTCTGTCAAGATGTCAGCAGTTATTTCCTTCTAGAAAAGGAGTGCACTAAATGATCTCCTAGCGGTCCTTTCTGGCCCTATTTATTTATTTATATATTAACATTCAAAGGTCCATATGAATGCTAGTCCCATTCTTCTGATTAGAGTTGTCCGGGTTTCTGGGGAGTTTGTTACATAGCTGTCACTCTAGGTACTTGAGTACCTTTTCCATACCTTTAGGTTTTAGACACTTTCTGTCCTCTTCAGAACAAAATCTAGAAAATCCCTTAGGTGAATTTGACAACTTGGCAGGTTTACTGTTAACAACCCTGTTTACCTGCCACCTCTGTTCCAAATTCTTAATACTGAGCCCTTGAGTTGGGCCTATGACAATCTCAATTACTGCGAAGTGACATGGTTATCTCTATTGTTCAGTGTTAAGAAAAGATGTAATCTTTCCTTGTATGAAGTCTTCCAAGCACTGTCACCTTCTCAGGAGCAACTTCTTAAAGTTTAAGTTGTTTTGCTTTGTTAGGTGGTTTTGTCTTAGGAAGTGTATTTGGGATGTACTGTGTGTCTCTAAGAGCAGGATTCTGCAGGGCTAGAAGACCATTTGATTTGTCTGCAAACTGGTTCCAAACTGCAAACTAATCTGCAAACAGTGTCTTGCCTCTTGTTCCCCGGAAATGAAAGGAAGCATTTTGCTATTAATGCATTTTCAACTATGCTTAATGTGAATGATAATGATCTCATTAAAGGCTGACAAACCTGTCCTTTTTAGAAACTTTATTTTAACATGGGATGATTTGAATTTTCGTAGATAAATTAAGCTCCAGCCTTGAGTACAAAGTACAAATTTGTAGATAATTAAAATCAGGATTAGTGAGAGAAGAGGTGAAGAATGGGGGTCAGATGCAAAACACCATGGGTCAGGCACCATCAGTTTTAGTCTTGCATTTTTGTGCTGTTCAGAACAGTTTTTTGATTCTTCTGGTTAGAACAAGGTTTCTAATAGTTTGGTGCACTGAGTCACTCATTTTTAAGCACTGCCTTATCTTGGTGTCAATGATAAATTCTCTCACTTAACTAGAAGTTTTAAAAATGTACTTAATGTCCTGCTAACTTTGTAGGAACATTCCACAGATACCTAAAAGAGGTGCAAGGGGTTCAATTTTGTTTAGAAAATTTATTCTTTGTGTTGTTGTAAGAGGATATATATATTCTTCAATATTTATTTCAAATTTCCTTATAGATAGTGAACTAAGGATTAATTTTTTTGTCTTTCATCTCTCCTTCTCATTGCCTGTCTAATCTTCTGGCAGCCATTTTGCGTGGGTGATAAAAAGCAGATTCAACCTAACGTGGTTTGAAATGGAATTGTTATTCTTGGAATAAAGTGCTTGAGGAAACATGCAGAATTCATAGAGCTTCATTGTTCAAGGAATGAGAGAATCATTTATGAGAAGTCCAGCACTTAGAAGTTGTTTCAACCTCTGGCAAATTGCAGTGGTTCCCAACTTGGAACCTTCCTGTGATATAGTCAAGGGTAAATGATAGAAAATGTAAGCTTGCATGCTTCTGATTTGAGCAATAAAGACTTTTATTTGTCACTGCTGGTGTGGAACACTGTTCATTCAAGTTTATCCTTTTTTTAATGCACCATTAGAGTGCTACTGCTAGCCTAATAGGTTTAAAATTCTGAACAGACCTAATCCATTTTACAGATATTTTTCTGGTTAAATTAAAACCTATGTAACTTGTAAGTGTTTCAACATGAGTTATTTAGTACTGTGCCAAAGTTGTAGTATTTGCACACTGAGGTCTCATGTAGGCACTACCTTGAGGTTTAAGCAAAGCGGTGTGAGGCTAGGCATCAGAACTTAGAAGAGACTCTGTCTTGTGCTTTGGGTAAAGTAATTTCTAAGCATTGCTGAAGTTGTGCCTAATGTGTCACTCCAAGCTGCTGGATCAACAGCAATGGAACCTGGCAAGTAGCCTTAAAACAGCAACAGTAATGAAAAAAGCATAAGGCCAAATATCAAAGTTTCCCAGAAGGAGAATAAAGGGTCTGATGACAAGCAATTTAGTTGTGTTCTCTGGGTAGAAGTGAAGGAACCCTTTTTTCTTTGGTGATTCTTTTGGTCTGATAGGGACTTCAGCCATTATGATCAGTGTATGTATACACTTTGAGACCTTAGCTCTTCGCCAGCTTGATACTCGTTTGGTCCACATAATTATAGCATCCATATGCTGCCAGGGGCTCTTCTGGTAACAAAAGATGAGTGAATTGAAGAGCTGTCTTGGCTGTTTCCCTTTTCTTTAGATGTCCCAGAGGTGCAGAAAGGTGTTTATTGTAAACATGATCTTCTGCCACTGAAGGGCTCAGGAATGCTGCTGGAATCTGACTATTCTGTCAGATTTCTTTGGTCACTTCTAGAAATAGGACATAGATCTCTCAAGGCCCTGAGGCTTCACTCTGTAGCTTGGAGGGAGGAGCATGTACATTAGACTCCAACAGGATTTACTCCCTGGGGAAGTGAAAAAATGAAACTATGATCTTTGTTTCTGCTATCTGCAGTTCCTGTGGTGAAAGGTTCATTTCAGTTTTGTTTGAAGGATCTGAACCTTTCCAATAATCGACAATAAAACAAACAACAACCAAACAAAACAAATAATAATACCACACACATACAAAACCCCAAATCAAAACAAAAAAGACCCCAACCAAACAAAAAAAAACCCCACTCAACCCACAAGCACTCACAACTAAAACCCCAAATATGGAAATGCATGTTGCTACTGTGGTAAGTTGCACTGGGTTGAAGATAATTGGGGTGTGGAGGAAAAAAACCAAACCCTCTAGGGCTTCTTCCAACTACTTGAAATTCCTTGATTTTTGTAGTACAAAGTGAAGTCTCCCAGAAAATGCGTAGAGGAGCTAAGCAAAAGGCAATGCCCTACTGCATATTTTTTAGATGTGTCAGTAAACTGGTTCCTATCTCCTGCATTACTCTAAGGCTTCATGATGGGAACCTTCTCTGAATCTCCTTCAATATCCAGTCTGTCAGGGTAATGTCAACTGTAGCTGCCAAATTTTCACCCTGATCTGTCATCGTTATTTGGCTGTTCAGAAGGGGAGAACTCTTGAGTATTACTGGGTGCAGTTGTGCAGTCACAAGCTGAATTCCCCTCCTCCAAAAGTCAGCAGCTGGCAAATAGTGGACATATACTGAGGGACCTGAAGCTTGTGGGAAGCCCTTGTGAGAGATGCCTTGTCAGGCCAGAGAAAGACAAACGTTTGCAAGTGGGCAGTTGCCTTTATTGTAAGCATTGTGTTTGTGAGTATAACCAGTCTCCATGTCTTTCCTTCTGAGAATGAGAAGGCTGCAGGAATGGCAGGATAGTCTCGAACTGCTCTTATGGAAGTGGTGCTTCAAAGCAGACAGGCTTTTTAGAGGGTACACCAGTTCCCTCTGGATCGGCAGGTTTTTAAGACTGCCTCCCACTGATGCTTTGTAATGTATTCTGCAGAAGCTGGATTCATTCTGGATTAGCTGTGTATTTATGTTCTTTGGGATGACTTCCATATTTACATCTTCAGTGAGAAATAGTTATGATGTATTTCGAGTTATTTGACATCATATGTGGATATTGTCCTTTTAAGATGTAGTTGAAATGAAACCAGGATGTAAAAACAGTAAAGTAGGACATACACTTTTCATAGCTTGTCTGGAGTTTCCATGTATCGTGTTGTTTACAGCTGTGTGTGCTTACGACTTATGAGAAACTGAGAGTTAGAAACCAAAGATATTTCTCTGTGGTGATATAGTTTGCAATAATTCCAGTACAGCCAAAGTTCCCTGCAAATAAAGAAGAAGTTGAGGCCTATGAATTTAATTCTTTTATTTTAAAATTGCTACTGCAATTGTTGTAAGTGCTTGGAAAGCAAGGTTAGAACATTATTAGAAACTTGTCCCTTGGGGCATGTCTTTTATAGTATTACCAGTGGGAAAGAGGTGGGTGAGGAGGCAAGCATTTATACTGAAACAGCAAGGTCAGAAAAATTTTTTTTTTTAAGTAATACACTACTGAATGTACGACCTGGTGCCCCTTCACTGTCACGGGAAATGAATGGTACTCTGCCTAGAAAAGGAATTCTTTAAGTGTCCTCTCACTGCCCTTATTTGTGCACTGGCATTCTTTTTTTTCCTTTAATAATTCTTAAGGCATTAGGCATAATAAAGTCTATAAACATTGCAAATATTTATGGGTGTTCTGGTGAACTGAGATGCACTTTGTGGCTGTTCAGCATTCTTTCTCCTGGCAGTTTATTGTCACATGGCACCTACAGAGAGCTTTCTACATCTCATTGACAGTCCATATAAAACAGACTTTTCTTTCTTAGTTTTTAGATGCCTCAGAGTGAGTTCTCAGCAGCACTCCAGCTGTGAAAGTCTGTAATAGGCTGTAGGATTGAAGAGGAAAGCAGGAAAAGAGTAGGTTGGAGGGGGAGGGGGGGGGAGGGGGAAGGAGGAAGAAGGTGGTGAGACCTGTATTGTGGTCTCCATGGTTCTTTCTTAACTGACTCTGGTCTTGTAACAATTTTTGAGTATTGATGTGATGTTACGTTAAATCTATACACTTGACCATGGTCCCAGAGAGCTGGTGTCATTGCCTGCCCATGGATATGGGGATGAGGATCTGCCTTCTGTCCCCAAGTGGTTTCTGTTAGGTGCCCAAGTAAAACCTTTTAAGAGCTATGTGCTGGCTTGTGATGAACAGTGTGATCCTTGCTCATTGTTTTCCAGTAAAGCAGTGCTTTCCAAGATGAAAATTTCCTATTTTAGTTTAAATCTATTTCTGTGCATTCTCTAGAATTTTATTTCACAAGGACTGGAAACTGGTTTTGAAGAAATATTTTATTACTTTGCTCATTTAGTTTACTGAATGTGCAACCATAGTCCAGGTGCAGTACAGAAAGAGGTATGCTCTCATGAGGTTCTCTCAAGTCTTCAGTCTGAGAGAAAGTGTTTTTGCATTTCCTTTGGAAAGCTGACCTTCCTGATACTGAGATGATAGAACAGGCCAGCACCCCAGAAATCTCAAAATAGATGCAGACTGGCTGGGATAGCTCTGGTTTTTTCCTTCCCTCTTCTCAGTGAAAATGTTTGCCAGTTTTAATTATGAGCCCTGGATGGGCATCTTGAGATTTGCAGCATCTGGAGGACGGTGCAATGATTCCTGTTCTGTGTGAGGCATACAAATAAGTAGCAGCTTGAATTTGCTCCCTATTCCTAATGGTATCTGTGTCTCTTCTGCATGCGCACTGCCTTATCAGCCTGTACAAATACGTGCCTCCTTGTCTTAATGTGATTTTTGAGACACATTTTCAGACTCCTTTAACTTTTAAGGCAGAGGGATGGATTCTCTTAGGGGCAAACCTGGCATGGCTTCAGTGGTTAACTTCTTGAATTAAATCAATATATTCTAATTGGATAAACCCAGGTGAGTCAAGCAGCTACATAGAATATGGGAGAGAAGATTTGAGCTGAAATGGTTTGTTTATTGCTATTATCATGGATGGTGTTCTTCATAGTACCAAGTTTTTGCTCCCACTTATCCTGTCCTGTCCATCATGTCATATCGCTGAGGATAGCTCTCTAAATGGAACAGCTGTGCCATCTGCCTCCCATATTATTTCAGTCCTCACTGTTTTGGGATAAATTTCATAAAGTGTATTGCACATACAAACATTTAATTGAACAAATGGGAAGCCTCTCCAGTTAAGAAGGCTTTGCAAATGACAAGCAGTGTCCAATTTCCATTCTAATGGTTACTCCGGGGCCTTAAAATATGTGTGAATTCATCTAGCAGGGGCTGATGGTATATTTGAGGCAGATGGCTTGGTTCTGCAAAGAAGAAATGTAAGTAGCTTTTACTATAAATCTTTTTTTTTTTCGCAAAGGGTTGACATAATAAAGATGTGAATATTACTGAGAGTGCTCTTTAATAATTATACTACCTTATGTTTTCCCTCAAGAATATGGTTAACTGACTAGAAAAATCTATTCTGAATTTTTATGCTTAACTATAACAAACAGTTTAGTAACACTCCTTTCTTCCTCTAGTAAAAAGACTGAAGAGTGGGCAGGTTATTTAGCAAAAAGGCAGACACCAGTCCTGAGAGAAGAATTGCAGCCTCTGAAAGGGTGTTGGACCTTGTGAGAAATACTGTGCAACCACACCCTTTGTCATGACCTATCAGAGGACCTTAAGACTAACCTCCCCTATAGATTTTCAAATTTAAGGCAGTTAGGAAGTGGGCAATGGGAAGATATTTGAAATGCTTCTCTTAAAGGTACATTGGTGACTTTCACCCAAAGCTTCAATGCCTTACACATTATCTGTATTATATATTCAGTGCCTTACACTACTTTTGAAAGCTCAGCTGTGAAGCAGAGTATTTCTCAGTCATTTGACTCGGAGCCATTAATAAACAGTGGGCAAAGAGGCAAATGTTACTGAATGCACTGGAGATGAACATGTCTATGGGACGAGTCAGATGTGAAGAATTTTCATAGTGCTTGTCTGAATTTGCATTCAACCAATGCAAGGAAGCAGGATGTCTGTGGCTTTGAGACACTTAGAATATCTTACTAGTGGAATCAAAAAACATACATTTGTTTGTGAGCTTTATCTACACAATGAGGACAGATCTTGGTATCAGGAGCAGTAAGGATGGACAGCCTAGACCTGCATAGCAGAGAATGCCTGCTTGTTGGCCACAAATTCAGTCAAACCTGTTCTTCTCAGGGTTTACTGAGTTACACTCCTTCTCTGATGCTTTCCCTCCACAGTATACTCTTACAATTCTGTTTCCTTCTATATTAGGATTTGGATGTATTGAAGGATTTGGGATGGATTTTGTGAATTCTTGTGTTCTTAAAACTGTAAAGATGTTACCTTGCTAGTTTTCTGGACAATAATGGCAAATTTGTGAACAAATGAGCTCTGAAGCTCATTTTTACGTCTTTCGTAAAAGTAAAGCTAAATACGAAAGAGGACTAAATGTACTGCCTACCTTGAGGACCAGCTCTTGACATTAAATATGAGGAGACTTGAGTTCTAAAATTGCAGTAGCTATTAAAAAAAGCCAAAATAATAATAATAATTTAAAAACTAGAAAAAAAACCTGATATAAAGTCTGAGCTTAAGCTTTTGAATTTATATACTTCTGAATACTTGCATATGTCTTTAAATTTATGCTTGTCAGAAACTCATTTTATAAAACCAGATTTGATTATTGAGTCTTGAGATGGCATTTTTTTTTTTTGTCATTAACTGGGACAAGTTTTCCTAGAAAAAGAAAGACATGATGGAAACCTTTACAGACTCCCTAATTATGCCAGTGTTGGCAGGCACCAACTTAGTGTTTGTAACTCAGTAATTCTTATTCTAACTGTAATAAGCAAGTATTGACTTCTGTTGTATTTGGCATCAAGATTCATTGACATGAGAGGTATGTATTGGTGAGGGCAAAGCCAGCATCTGTATAACCCTTAAGGGACTGTTAATCTTGTGTAGACTGAAACGGAAGTCAGTATTGGTGGTACTACATGATTCCAGGGTAAAAATATGCACACACAAAGGAAAAGAGAAAAAAGCTACCAAAAATGTAATGTAGTTACTTTGCTGGGCCCTGTGTACAATGTTCAAATCATAAAAGTTGATTACTTTTATAACAATCTTCTGAAAGTAATATTCTCTCATGTTGCAGTCTGGATTTGGATCAAAAGCAAAGGAAGGCTGTAAGATCTGGGGAGAGGGAAATGGCACTTCCCAAGTATTGTTTTTCCACCTGGTGGGCATAACCCTGCCAAGTGCTAAATGTCTTGTTCTTTATGCAGCAGAGCGTGGGAGTTGCTGTCGCTGCTCGCATCAGAATTACGAAGCACTGGCTGCTTTGCAGGTTCAAGAGCTGCGGTGCCTGCAGGAAGGCAGGATCCTTAAATATATCTAGTAAGCTGATCTGTGCCATATTTCCCAGTCAGCCTTCCTGAAGAGTTACCTCAATTTTAACTGAATCCCAGTTTTGAACATTGCATGTTCTTTGTGTCACCTTGTTCCTTGCTTGTCCCTCCTGAGGCTTCTACTTAGTTCACTCTGATAGCTCTCTATCTCAGCTTGGGTAGAAATCTTGGAAACTAGCTTACTTTATGAATATTGCATAGTTCTCAATGCAATGCCTTTTGAAAACAGGGATGAGCTTTTGGAGAATGTGATGAACTTATTTTGGATGGGTTCTTCTGATTCATGATTTGTACTATACAGCAGCAGTAGTATAGCACAAAAGAACCATGGGATTGTGGTGGTGCCAGGTAACTGCTTAACAAATGTATGCAAAGTATATAGTCTTGCCATTGCCATAGAGAGGCTGGTGGTCTGAAAGGTGCTTGTGGGCTTTGGGAATGAAAGAAAAGCCATTTTGAGAATCTTGTGTAGCATTGTTCTTGATGTTTCTGTCCAAAAAGGTATTTGCCTTTTGATGAAGCACGCTGCTAGCTCTGCTGCTGTGGTTAGTGAGTTTGGTCACACTCCTTGATGTGCTTTCTGTGGGAATGTTGTCAGCTCCAAAGCATCAAGGCAGAGTTTGCTTTCACTAGGAAACAAAACTGGCTATTCCTGGCTCACGATTTGTTATTCCTCTTGTATGAATATAGCAGCTTAAAGTTTCATGCACTCACTTAAGGAATAGAAATAATGTTATGTGACTTGGGAACCTGCTCAAACACATTGGATAATAGGTAGGGAACAGTAAAAGCAAACAAGCTTGCAGACAAAGCCTTAGGGTGAATTTTCTTCATATAAATTATTCAGTGAATAATTTGCAAACAGCAAATACATTGGAAAAGAAAGGGTTTGGTTTGTGAATAACTCACAATAAAAAAATAGATTTGAAATCACCACCATTTGTTCACAAAAAGTAATTGGACTGACTCTTGTCCTCCCTTAGGATAATATGTAACTTTAAAAGTTAATGTATTGTTGTAGAGACACATAAAACTCTACTTCTTACAGTTGGTAACATCTACTTATCTACCCATCAGCCTACACACACACATGCTCTTTGATTGGTATTTGCATAAGAATTTTCAATCCAGCTCTTAAAAATACACAAAATATTGAGGTCATTGCATAAAATACATTTTTTAAAGTGCCTGTTGATATTAAAAAAAAAGGAAATAATCTCTTTTCCACTTGTAATCATCTTTGCAGTTCGTCTTCCAATAGACTCTGAGTAGGCATAACAGCCTAGAAATAAATGAAAACTCAAATTATCTTCAAGTTTGGATCTTATTTGATTTATTTCAGGTTTATCACAGTTCAGGAATGTAATTAGATCAATGTAAAACTAGTTTAATATGATGGTGCTGTGGTTCTAGCCATTGTAAGCTTTGGCAGCTCCTCCTGCTCCTTTTATCCCACCTAATTCTGTGTCTCTATCTGATTTTTCAAGAAAGAACTTTTGCCTAGACATGCTTGTTTTATTGGCTCTTTAAATGTTAAACCAATATTATTGCGCACTGCCTTGCAAACCCTCTGTGCTATAGTCCACGAAATGTGAGTCAGACTACCAAGAGGTAGTATTCCATGATTGTCTACAAATTAATTTCCTTATCTGAATGTTCAGCTCCAGAGTTCAAAGTAGTTTTCCTGTATGGGGGATTATTTTCAACCCAGCCTTCTTATCAGAATTTTGTTACAGCTCAGAAAGACAAACAGGCTGTTTTGCCTCTAATGTTGTCCTAGCTCAAAGGCCTTCCTAAAATGAAATGTTGCTTTCAACATTGAGGAGTGCCAGGAGGGTGCTACTGTTTATCTAGATGTGTGTTAGGAACAATTATAGATGGTTAGAAAACAGAAACACTTTGAACGTTTTCTGTCCACAATTACTAGAGCTGAAAATCAGAAACTATTGTGACTAACCATATTAAACCTTGAGTATCAATAAGTCAGTGTTCCGTGGAAATTTTTGGAGAAGGAATGATACTTTGGTAAAATATTATGATGTTGAAGTTTTGAGGGATGGGGGGTTGCTCATTTTCATCCAGCTCTTTCAAGTAGTTTCCTGACACTGTAGTCAAAATGGAAAAAAAAAAAGTTTATATTAGTCTGGCAGGATTTCTACTGTCTGACATCCCTATTTAACAGTAGTAGTAATAAACTGTTACAATTTTTAGAGGATTGAGGCATTTTCTCTTTTCCGAATTAAAAAAAATACTTGTATTTTAGGCAAGAAAAACTTGAGCATAATGGTGATCTGCTGAAACATCCATTTTTAGATCAATCCTACATTAAGGAGGTAGACACATTTGTGGCAAGAAATTATTTAAAAAGGCTTTTGTACAAAAGCTTCCTAAGCAGGAAACTCTACCCCAAGTGTTTATTGCTATGTATGCGTTTGCGTGTGTCTTTCAGTGCTATAAAATGTGAAATGTATGCCCTGTTAATCTGTCATGAGAATATCAGTTTGTCAAAAATTGATCAGCAGCCCATTACAAATGCATGCATTTACTTTTCACTGTGGAATGGTAGCACAGTTTTGCTTGAAAGATTGTTACACTATCCAGGTTTCTTTCTTTCTAAAATACAAATGAGACTGAGATACGAATAACCTGGTAAAAGGGAAGAAGTGCTTTCTCTAAAAGCCCAATATTTCAGTGCAAACTGTTCATTTGTCCCAGGAGCTTCTTGCTGGAAATGTTGTTGCTGTTAGCACTAAATGGATGTTCAATTTCCAGGCTCATGGCAATGGAGCTAAAGAATGTTGCACCAGTACGACAGTGCGAGTCAGACATGTGACACTGGGCTAATAAATTCATGTGCTGAGCTTAATATTAATCAGCTTCTACCCTGTGGATTCTTCAAATTTGCTTTTAAAGTACGTATTATCCATTTTTTATAAAGACCGGATGTGCATTTTCAACTTATGGTGTAATCAGAAAAGTCCAGAAGATAGAGTAGATGTTGCCCATGTTTTATTATGGTTTGTAGCATATTGATAGCACATACAGCAACTCTCTCCACTTTTCTGTCTTTTGCTTTGGAATGCCCCATCTCTCTTCTTGCACATTACATTGAGCAAGCTATAGCAGTTTGATCTTGCTTTTGTTTGTCAGAGACTTTGTTCCTTTCAGTTTTCACCTTGTGTTCTTCATGACACTAATACAGAAGCTGTAGATATCTCCACGCCTGTCTAATGTCCCTTGTTTTAACTTCTGAAACAGCATAAGGTGTCTGTCTTTTCTTACATGAAAGCCAGAAATAGTTTTATTTGGTTAAGGTCACTTGGAAGGTTGGATTTCCCCCCCTGTTGAATTTACTTTAGGGACTGAGGGCAGGTTGAGGGTATTATCAGTCGCATAAGAGTCTTGTTGTGTGAATTCAGTTTACTCATTCTTTGGTGACAGCGATCAGTACCAAAGTTGGTGAGATGTTGTCCATGGGTAGGCTGTGTTTATAGTGCATGTTAAGTCTAGGTCTGGATCCTTTGGCCATATAAAGCCTCCTGTTCAGCCTACAGAAGCCACAACTTGAGGCTTAAATGTTACGCAAGTCCTGTTTCCCCCCCCCCCCCCCACCCCCACACCCCACCCCCCCCCCCCCCCCACCCCGCACCCCACCCACGACCCCCACCCACGGCTCAACACACGCCGACCCCACACCCCACGCCGCC
>WUAM01000043.1:1485998-1559109 GCA_024336885.1 Actenoides hombroni
CCTCTGTTCGCGGTTCCGTCCGCCTGGGCGCGGGGGGTGGGGGGGGGGGGGGGGGGGGGGGGGGGGGGTTTGGTGGTTTTTTTTTTGGTGTTTTGTTTGTGGGTTTTCTGTTTGGTTTGTTTTAGTGATTTTTGTTGGTTTTTGGTTGTGTTTTTTTGTTTGTTTGTTTTACTGTGAGGGTGACGGTGACTGGGAATGAGTCAAAGGTGGAATGAGTAGGGCAATTCTCACTGAATTCAGGCCCCCCAGATTCAGGGCTGCAATGATACAGCCACTGTGTTCACGCTATTCTGAATGTATTGGTTCATTGTAATTGTGAATATCAGACTAGTTCAGAATTGCTTTGAAGTTCATGCCTAAATGGGTCTTCTGGCAGACCTGAACGTAACTGAGAGAAAGGTCCCATGCTGAGCTTCATGTTGGGAGATATCCATGCAAAAGCTGAGTATGTTTTACTTACCTATGGCAAGTTTAGTGAATCTGTGTTTTTGCTGTGGCTGAAGATTTGAAAACTAGGCTAAGATGCTCTGACAGAGTCCTGGCTTACTGCAATATTCTGCTTCAATTGCCCAGGGCCTGGAAGACTGTAATCTAGCATCTTATGCAAGTTTAACCTTACAGGAATGTCAGATCCCATTTGAGATTTGGAAGGACTGGGAATTTTTTAGGCTTTTTAGAAAACTGTAATCTGAAGTCTTCCTTTCCTATGGCATTTTAATGGCAGAACTGCGTTGGTGTAGTGTGGCTATTGCTATACTAATACAGTTTTCCCCATATAGTTACAGGGTTTAGATGCCCCCTTCTAGTTCCGGTGGTTGCTTGTTTAAAGTTGTTTAAGAACTTCCCTAATTCCTGGAAGTGGTCCAAATACAAAATTGCTCTCCATATAGGTAATATAAGAGTATACTTCATTATATATTGTACTGACATGCTTTTCCTGCGGACTTCCACAAATGGACTAGGTCTATTTCTGCCTGTGTTTTTCCACGCCTATCTTCCTTCCCCACCTTTCCAAGCTAAAAAAGCTGTCAAAAGTGGACATTTGTCCTTTCAGAAATAAGATCAGAATAATTAAAATAACATTTCTAACCTTTGGCATGGGTCATTAAATAGCATTGTAGAGAAAATCCACGCTAAACTGTATTATCAGTTTATGCTTTTATCAATACATAATGCCTCTGAGGTGAGCACTTTGGGTCATCAGTTTTGATAATCCCAAAGAAACTTGTTAAACAAATGTTCCTCATCAATAATGCAGAGTTTCTAGGAATACCTATTTATTTTAGGGGGGTTGGTGCCAAGTGGATGGACCACCATAGGTAGCAGTGTAAGCAAGTAATGTACTGCAAAGGAGATACAAGTATTATCTATCTTGTCTAGTTCCTCTACGGAATGTGCTGCTCTTTCCCTTCCTATTTTCTCTGGCATTGTTACTTCCTTCAATGCTAGTGGAGATCACAAGCACAGGAACAAGAATGCCTGCAAAGTCAACCACCAGTCTAAGAGCAGGGTACAGCTATGTGTTATGTAGTCCAGTGTTATTTTTGACATAACATTGACAAATATGGAACCTTTAGCAGAGCTCGTGTAGGTTGAAGCTAACACAGATGTGCCTACATGAGCACAGGCTATGTAAAGGGGTGGAGTGTAGGAGTGTGTGATGCATGTGTGAGGTGGTGACTGAAGGTGATATGAGTGGATGAAGCTGAGAAGTCCTGCACCTGTCTTCCCATTTCCTTAGTGCCAAAATCCTGTGGTCTTCAAGCGCTCCTACAGCTGTGTAAGAAGTTGGACTGCAGCACTGTGCTGTGACTGCTCTTTGTGGTTGTTTTACTTGACAGCTCTGAGTTTGACACAAAAGCAATTACTACCACTGGTTACGGGGAGATGATAGCTTGCTGTCTAAATATTTCACTGTATTAGTGCAAAAGCACTGCTAGAGTTGTTCGGAGTGATAATTCAAATATGAATGATCTGTAAAACTTTTCATATTCTTCATATTCGCTTTGCAAATAACTTGACGTTCCTAACTAAAGTAGTGTTGGTGTCGTCAATTACCTTAAACAAAAAAAAAGCTAAAGATTAGGAATATTGAAGTAACTCAATCTCCTGCTGGTCAGGTGGTGCTGTCTTTTGTCAGAATACTTCAGAGTTAAGATTATGCTGTTCCTAAATGATGTTCTAGTTCACTGGAATTACTAAAACTGGAGTTTAAGTGATACTTAAGCTGAGCACTGGTTATTTGCAAGTTCCTAGCGATGACTTTATTGCTATACAATGACATGGATAAAAAAGAAATATCTAGGGTTCATTCTGATTCCCAGTATTTTGTAGTCACCTATTCCATATCTCAAAACTTGTCTGGGGCTCTCTAAGCAGTTAAACGGGAATCGTTTAAAGGTGGTCCATGAGCACTTGCCAGACTCTTTTTATGTCATAGATAGGCTTGAATAGTACTTGTTTATGAAGGGAATTTCCCTCCTCTTTATTACATTTGATTTCTTTTCATAGGGATTAAAGCCACACAAAACATGTGAAACCTAGGTCCTGGTGCAAAGAAAAAATGGCCAGAATTCATTCCTCTCTCACCTTCCACACTCGTAATTGGTAATCTTGCACCTTCTACACATCTGATTAATACCCTGGTTTTGGAAGCTGGGAGCTCTTGCAGATCCTCCTGGCTCCTATAATATGATCCTGCAGTGTTTCGGTTTTGTTTTGTTTCATTTTTCTTCTAAGTAAAAGAAACTACAAAACCAATCTCGAAACTTATTATAGTCTTTTAAAATCAGTTTTGCAGTTTTGGGTTTTTAAATGTGTTAGCTTTGCTTTTGTGTGAGTGAAACTACTTGGTCTTGAGTCTTATTATTTCCCATATACCTTGACAGTCCTGTAACACCTGTCCTGTTCTGACATCATTAGTTAAACCTTAAGTCTGCTGATGCCTAAGTAGTGCAGCTCTCAGTGACATTAGCAGAGGTTTGCCAATGTACTCAAAAGTAGAATTTAGTTCTTAACTAGCTTGCTCTGGCTTTTTTCAGCTGTTTACCCAGCAGAACAAATTCAGAGCAAACTAAGCACCTAGATTTCCAAAGCACTGCTCTCTGTAGCCAAAAGTAGCCAAATGACAAGCATCAATATTTAGTTTGCCAGAAGAGAATGATATTGTCTGTAGGCAGAAAGTAATTGGTGATTAATGTATTTTTCTTGTGTGGAGAGACTGGGACTGCCTGAACATATGGAGGCTAATTACAGATGTTCAAATCTGGGCTAGACAAAGACTAGCATGAAATCATCAGCACTGGTTCGGAGAATGGATGGGATAAATGATGTGCTAGATTCTTTCAAATTCAAAATGGTTGACTATTACATTTAACAACATGCATGTTTCACCTTGTAACTAGGTTTTATGGAATAATACTTCTAACAGGGATTAAGTATATACTAGACATGATACAACCTGAATTGGTCCAGTTTTGCTTTGAAATTTTCTTGTGTAAGCTCCTTTTGGTAGGTATGAAGGGAGATTTATTTTTCTTTTGATGAGGGAGAAGGTGTCAAAGGCTTTACTAAAGTCCAGGTAGACAATGTCCACAGCCTTTCCCTTGTCCACTAGGCAGGTCACCTGATCAGAGAAAGGAGATGAGGTTGGTCAAGCAGGACCTGCCTTTCCTGAACCCATGCTGGCTAGGCCTGATCCCCTGGCTCTCCTGCACTTGCTGTGTGAGCTCACTCAAGATAAACCTCTCCGTAATTTTCTGTCAGTCTGACAGGCCTGGATTTTTTTTCAGAAAACAAGGTCTTAAAGCCCTTGGGAAATGCCTTATAAAAGTTAACTTTGTCTTCTGTGTTTTGGAGTAGGAAAAAGGAGAGGAGGAAAGCTGTTCATTGCTCTGACTGTTGTAGGGGAAATGCAACTTATAAATGCCATTTAGGAAAAAAAACAAACAAACACAAAAAAAAACCCCTACAACAACAAACCCAAACAAACAAAACCAGAAAAACAAAAACCAAAACCAAACAAAAAACCAAGCCACGACACAAAAAAACCTCAAACCTCTGAGCATCCAGGTGAGGTGCTACATCAACACCTTTTTCTGTCTATCTTGTAGGTAAATAACATTGTGCATTTTTGTTTTTACTTCTAAGGGAGGAAGAGGGCAAAAGACCCCTTCCAGTCCAAATACAGTAGTACACCCTTCACACCTTGCAGCAAGTAGTTATGGCTGTGTCATTGGTTGCCAGCATGTGGCATAGCTGTCATTTCCCTGCTTGGATAGGGCTGTCTCATCAATCTCAGTGGCTATGCTGCTTGTCCAGGCTGGGAAACATGTACTGTAATAATAGTAATAATAACAATCGTAATAAAAGGGCTGTTAGAGGAGTATGATGGAGCCTCCTGTTGAGAATGCGTTGTAAGCATATTGACATATGGAAATGTGCTTCGGTCCATTTAGTGCTTTGTTTCCTTGAATACATTTTGATGATATAGGATTGTAATTTTTTGTGTGGAGTGGGCGGTTGCTTCATGTTTTGTTCCATAGCTGTGTGCTGTAATTATGAAGTGGGAATGGAGTTTTGAATTCTTTCACCTGATATATGAATCTTCTGCTCAGTGCAGCTGAGTTGCACACATGCTTGTTTCCAAAGCACCAACAAACTACTACACTAAAAAAGTGTTAAGGCTGAGAGACTGACATGAGGAGTGAATCTCCAGCCTGGTGATGTGGGGCTCAGAGGGATATCAGATTACTGAACTACACTCTCTTCTGCTACTGTGCAGAAGTTTAATACTGGGGTGTACATTTCTGTGCTTATTTCACTACTTGAATGGTATTTTCCCTGTTAATTAAAGTCCTTTGTCAACTGCTTCTGGCAGGCTGATGATTCTCTGGATATCCTATGCTTTCTTATTCATGGAAATAACACAAAGTAATGCCTTTATGAAATGGCAAGTGTGTGTGAGTGGTGCATGTACTGGGTAAATTTATTCATATCAATTCTTACTTGATATATGTTTACTTTGTGTCATTATATGCGGCTAATCCACTTATGTAACTAGCTATTTACAACTATATTATTTTAAGTTAAGAAATGCATGCTTTTTACAGACCACAGTTTAGTAGGTTTTTTCAATGAAGTATGTTGTGCAAGGAACGTGCATATGCAGAACTTGGCCTTCAGACTATCTCAGTTGCTTGAAAATGTGGTGATTCTTGTCCAAGGAATGTAAACTTAAAATGATTGTACCTTTCTAGTTAATGCAGCTGTTAGAATGCTGTCCGGAGCTGATGCTGTTCACTGTGCATGTGGTATTGTGTGTGCTGCTCTAATGGTATTCGGAAGGTCTTGTTTTATGAAACTGGATTAAGTATCTACCTTCTCTTGTGAGGTTACTAGTGCAAACTGCTTTGTTTCTGTCACATGGTAGCCTTTTATATCTAGTTTTACAAAAACACTGTAAATAAGGCATGTTTCTACAACTGCTTTTTTTTTGTTTACAGAATTAATTTTGAGGCTTAAAAATGCTTTACTTTATATTTTGTAAATGTATCCATTTTTTTTAGTATGCCTGCTTGAGAGCACAATTGTTCCTAGAATTTAATGGAGTTTAAACAGGAATAAATACAGGAAGATTTTCTCATTCATTTTTCAAATCCCAGTCCTAGATAAAGGAAAGTGTATCAAAATTCAGGATATTCATTATTTATTTAGGTTGTCTGAGCCTCAAATGTTTTGGTATTCCATAATGAAGTACAAGGGGGGTTGTTTTTTTAAATCAGATTTGTTTTTCTTGTCTCTTTGATCTCTAAGCACCCTAAATACAAAAGGAAAGCAAATTTATTTTCTTTCTTTTTGTGTCTGAACTCTTATCTCTCCCATGGAGCTGAAGTGTTTAATAACTGGTGCCTGAAAAAAACTTGGAGTAAGTGGGTACTGCTAGTTCCAGCAGATAATGTTTGGTTCCCATTGTATTGCTGCAAAGATCAATCAGTTTTGTAATCAGTTCTTCAGCTGTTGAAAATTTGATACTGTGGTTTGCACAGTAAATTTACATAAATCTGTACATGTAATGCTTCTATAATGCTGCAGAGTTAATCTTGCATTCTAGAGGAAGAACAAAAACTGTAGGGAGAGATTTGTGATTAAGCCTCTCCCTTTCTCAAAGGAAAGCTGGTCCAAACAGGATATGGCATTTCTGGAGTTGTACTTATTACTAAAGTCTGAGCTTTTTTCACTAACTTTTGCCTTGAAATCAGAAAATACCTCCCACTATTTTACATTATATGTTCCTGTCTCCCTCTTACTTGATGCCAACTGATTTTATTTCTTCATTTATTTGGGCAGTGTCATGTTCAATCCCTTCAAAAATAGAGAGTGCTGTGTTCTACCACTTCTGTGTCTTCTGTTATGCTCAGCTTCTCTGCTGCTTTGGTACTTGCACCAGAGACATACTTGCATCACTTGTAAGGTATGACTAAGTGTTGTGTGCCTTACACCTCTAACAACATATGACCAAGCATTGTGTGTGTTTTTCAGTGTTCATCCAATTACAAATTCTATGTTGATAATTGGAGTATTTGTAACAACCTTATACTTTTGGCCATTGGTTCAGGACTCTGATTACAGGTTTTTTAAAATTTATTTTCTTTTTCCACCAGCACCAAGATTATTCTTTGAAAACATCCTAGGAGTCACAAGAAAATATTTTTCCTTTCTTTCAACCTGTCTTTTAAATATACTATATCTTCTGTTCACAGAGTACACTTCTGTCTAGATTTTTATTTTATTTTATTTTATTTTACTATCTGGAGTTGGCAATATTCCATCCTCTGTTACTGACAAACCTGTTCACAGCTGGTTGATTAGGCTTAGAAACAGCATTTATTGCTTTCAAATCAAGACCAGATATAATTCTTAATAAAAACCAAAACACAAAACCCAAACCCCCAAACAAACAAAAAACCGCAAACAAAACAAACAAAAAACCAACAAAACACAAACACACAAAACCACAAACAAAATAACCACCACCAAAAAACTAAACTAGTAACTGCTCAAGCAGGAGTTAAAACCTGGTGTAGAAAGAGTTGAGGAGGCTTTCTGGTCTGTCATCCAGAGGCTCAAGCTGGGACATTAGAAAATTCCCTCCAGCCTTCAGTTCTGATTTGAAGTTAGAAGTAAGGTTTATATTGTTCTGAGGCTAAATTGCAGCCTAGAACATACAAATGTTTCTGATTGTGGTGGAGATACTGGTAAGGGAATTCATGCTATGGAGCATGATACAGAGAACTCATGGCATTGTAAAAACTAGAGGTGGTTGTTTTACCCATCTGCTACTGCCTTGTCTGTTCTACCTTTTGGTATTTTGTCGGGTTTTGTACAGTACCAGTTTTCATGTAATAGATTTTTGGTGTTTGTTTTGTTTTCTGGTTGGTTCCCCCCCCCCCCAGTGTGTTTGCTTCGCCTGTGCTGACTACCTTTCCTGGAGGTGTTTACTGACTACTCCAGCGAAGAGACTTCTTGGCAGGAACAATTGACACAGACATAGCACAATGTCCCTGTTTAACTGGTCTCTGTGAGCACATTTTCAGGGCCCTGGCATGGGTACCTTGCAGCTGGAAATGAGTGGATGATGGGGTAGAGAATTCATCTGGAGGCTGGTAACTAGAGTAATTCATCAGCATGACAGGGGGTCCCTGGCATTGATGTGTTTATGTCCTTTTGGTGTAATTTAATGAAAAAAAAAAAAAGATATTTCTGCTTATTTAATAATCTGCCTTAAGAAATCAGAGTTGCTAATTCTTAAGCCAAATTTTTCGATAATTGATGAAACCAAATGTTAATCACAATCTTCAAGTGGTTCATTTTTACTTATCTGCTTGCTGATAAGCCTCTTAATTTCAGGAGCAGGCCAGATGCTGTGCCATGCTCAGTCCATGGGGCAGTGGCCTCATCATCTTCCACACATGAGTGTCAGGCCACATGTCATGGGTGTGTGAGGCTGGCTGCCTTCAGGAGATGCAGGTAGCAGCTGCTACAAATGGCAGGAGGAAACCAGTCTCTCATTTCCTAGGGCAGTGATGGAAAGGAAGATCCAGACCTGTGGTTGATGGGAGGGAAACTGGTGCCCTCTCTCCCCCATGACAGCCCTGCCCCACCACTGCACTGCAGCCTCACCCCACCTCTGCTTGGCTGGGTGAGCACTGTGACATTGCTGCGGATTTCAAAGAGTTCCTGGAGAGAGACGACTTCCACAAAACTGCTTGATAGCAAGTGTTTACCTTCTGTCACAATACAATACAGAGCCTTCAGTGTCCCAGCTCTGGGGTCACCACCATCCCTGACTGCCTCTGCCCAGGGCCCAGGCCCCATTTCAGCCCCGCAAAACTGTTGATGCCTGTCCCAGGGAGGCTGCAGAGTGCCTGTCTCCCATCCCACCTCTGGCCTGTCTGCCAGCTGCACTCTAGGCTTGGACAGTTGGCAGACCCTTTTCCTGATGGACCCTGTCTCTGGCTTGTCTCCAGCCATGGTGGTGGCCCTGTCCATGGCTCACAGATGGGTTCCCCAAATGGGCCTTGGATATAGTTTCTTCCTTACCTTGTCCAGGGTCACTGAAGGGCCCATGGCCAAAGTCTGCCTGTTGCCCCCAGACCCTGGGGGGGGACAGTGCCTGCTGATGACAGCCACCAGGGCTCCTGGCTCACTTTGACCTGGGGAGCAGCCAGCCTGTTGCTGCTTGCTTACACTGGGTGACACAGGTTTCAGAAGATACTGTGCATCTTTGCCAGTGTTTTCTTGAGGAATTAAATCTTGAAAGCACAATGTTTGACTTACCTAAATGTTTATCTAGGACATTAGCTCTACAGGGGAAATAATGTTAGTATTTATGGTAGCTTGTGACAGAAAATAGCTCTTTTGATATCTGTCTTGCAGAGCATGAGGAGAAAATACCACGATGGCCTAAGATCTCTTGAAATATAATAACAGTGGTTTTTTGCTGGATGGGGTCTGAAACTTGGGGTGCATCTGCCATTCCTTTTGACAGACACGCAGCACTTGTGAGATGAGTCCTGAAAGACTAGCAAAACAGAAAAAGCTGTCGTTTCAATTACTGAATGCTGCTTCACTTACCTGAAATGTGCCGGTAGTATGGTAAATCTTGCTACAAATCTCAGTGCAATTTGGGTACCAGCCAGGACAACCAGTGAGGTATCTGAAACAGTTCTACATGTGGAAACCCATGAAGCATATGTACTGCTTTCCGTTGTGACAGGAGGAGATAAGGTGTCAGTGCAAAAGCTTGGCTGCGGAGGCAGTGGAACCAGTGGTTTGGCTGAGGTAATCATGTTGCAGCACTGTTTCAGAGGTTCTGGAAGAAGGATGGGAATGGCTTGGAATTACTCAGCAAGTGCAGAGGATCTTGCAAAATGTTTCAGCTGGTGAAAAGCTTTCTGGTTTTCTTTTTCCATGGCAATTTTAAAATTAGAGAGGGATTGTAGGACTTCATTTTATTCATATTGCTTGTATTAACACAACATCTTAGACTTCAGTGAGGTCTCCCATATGCACCTCCTGGAGAAGGGAAGGAATGGTTACATAAAGTGTGTTGCACAAAAAAGGGAAACTAAACTGATGTAAGGCAACTAGTATAATATTTTGCGTACCAGGGAAGCAAAAAAACCATGCAGGTTTTGAGAACAGTTCAACTTGATTCTTAGATGCATTTTTTCTAGAGTACGTAGAGTCTTTTTTTATTGTTGTTTTGTGTTGTCTTGTGGAAGAAGAAAGATGCTTGTTCTGATGGGATCACAGGTTAAAGAGTAAGTCAGCAGTATATAGTGCTGCTGTCTCATATTAGAGGTTAGTCTTGGCTGCACCCTTAGGTGAGACTACGCTCCTCCGCTCTGAATTCTGTCAGGTCTCACCCACGCAGTTACCCAGTGCACAAATTCATGCTTCTGTCTGTGGAATAAATCAGACACTAAAAAGCAGAGGGATGGAGAGGAGCAGTGTTTAGAAGAAAGGGGTGTGAGCAGAGGTCTTAAAATTGGCGTTTTTGGGGATATGGAGTATAGAAGTAATGACCTGAGCTGGCCCTGGTTTACTTCAGAGAGCAGGGGAACTTTTGGTACTTGGTGCCTGAAAAACAAAGGAAGATGACCTACCTCGGTTTATGTTTAAGGCAAATTGGTCATATACAGGAATGGCACTGAAAGTTATGGAATTCCAGTTGCTATCCATTTCTATAGTATAAAGTGATTACCAAAGTGAGGTAGATGATGTACATCAGGTGTAACATCATGAATTTAGAAGGATTCTGAATTTCTGTAACTGGTGTCACCATATAGGTTTTACTTTCTCATGTAAATTAAAACCAGGTGTTTGTTGGCAGGATGTGTATTCTGACTTCCATTTGTCACCTAGAGTTTTCTGAGATGTTTTCAAGGTGTTTTATAAAATCCGATCATGATATTATTTAACCGCCTATACTCCATTCCTGCTCCCCACTTTGTCAGAGTACTGGATTATATTGCTAGCTTCTCTTTACCAGTGCTGAGTTGTTTTGTTGTTGTTGGGTTTTTTTTGGTTGTGTGGGTTTTTTGTTTGTTTGTTTTGTTTTGTTGTTTGTTTGGGTTTTTGCTGTTGGTTTTGGGTTGGGTTTTTTTTGTCCCTCTCACGCTTGTTCCACATACCCATCCTTCTGTCCTGATGCAAGACTGGCTATGGCATATACAGCCTATTGTGTTGTTCCTACTTGGTGATTAAAAGACCTTAGACTGGATCTAAGCAGATATATTTTCCCCAGATAAATAACTTCAAGGCACAGGTGATGAAATACTGTATAAATATAAGGTACTTTGATTCAGTAGAGCTACTAAGTCTGCTTCATCAACTATTTGCTAGACCATGAATACATGCATGTGTAGAAATAGACCCAAGTCTTGTCGGAGTACCTGCCTAAAAAAAATTAAATGGCCTGAAGTTCTGTGTTGGATGGTAGACTTTTTTCTTTAGGGCATGCAAAAATTATGGAACCTAATTATTATTCCTATACATGTATTTTAGCTCCAATAGTTTGTAATAAATTTATCATGCTAACTTAAGTCGATAAATGAACTCGAATGAAACTGTTATTGAAAGCTAAGTCTGTCTGCATCATTAATTGCATGGTGTTTCATATCCTTGGAACAGACATCTTTACTGTAACAGAATCTGCCCGCAAGGTCAGCTGTCCTTGTAAAGTTATGGCTTATAAATCAGATGTAGGTATTTGTGCTGATAGACACTTTTGTTCTTATCTTGGTGTGCATAGTTCATATGCTTTTTTTCTTTCCTGAATCACACCTCTATGGAAACTTGTCTAAGTCAAATGTGAGCAGTTGAGGTATTTGCTAGCTAAGAGTTCTTGTCTGGTACTAACTAATGTAGATTTTTGAAATACAGTGTTGAAATGCTATACTGTGTGTATAGAAATAATGTAAGTAGAAATGAGTGAATTCCTGGAGTAACTGCTGCCAAACGTTTATATACATACCTAGGTATATTGATCTGAGTTAATGTCATTATCTGCTGGAAGTGTGTGAGGACTGCAGATCCCTTCTGTGAAATCTGTAAGCTTTTCTTAGCTGTGTGAGTAGCTTAAGACTATTCTTGTCCTTATGCTCAGTGTCTTGTTTGAGAGATGGGGGTTTCATTATTTCCTGTAGGCTTGCTGAGTGACGTCATGCTCTACTTGTATTCCTCTAGGATACTAAAAGCACGGTTTTATCTGGCAGTGCCAGGCTCGGGGTATGGTGTTGCCTGTTTCTTTGACTTGCTGCTGCCTTCTTGCACTGATTTTTGTCTGTGCTCTTTGCCAAGGTCCTTCATTACTTTAGCTTTTGTAGCTTCTTCCTTTATCACATTCTCAGTACTGAGACTATTGTCTTCTCCCTGTAATCTGTGATGTGTCCTGGTTAAATCTTAAAAAAAAAGTCTTCATCTTTTTGCTTCCTCTCATGCTAGGGAAGAAATCCTAACAAATGTCTCTAAACCTATTTCCTTGTTCCTCTCCCTGTTAACTCTCCTTTGCCTTAAGTTCTGCACACATCTTGTCTGGACTGCTCATGGTATGAGACATTTCTCTTCTGGTCCCAGAAGAGATGCATCAGCATGACAAGAGAGCACAGGAAGGCTGGGAGCAAGGCACTGGGGCTAAGGCTGAGGAAGAGATGAAATTGGCTTATTTCCCCACCTGCCCTGGAAGAAGGGCCCAAGGAACCACAGCCAAAGAGCGTGACAACTCATGCTGCCTAGTGGGATCTCGTTGTTCTACTGGATGTCCTGTCCGTATTTGCATGTTTTTGTGTCCTGCAAATATAATTACAAAGTCTTTGAGACAGATGGTCTTGTCTTGGTGTTTATGCAGTCTCTGGCACAAATGTAGCATTATTTCAACTGAAACAGTATATAATAATCAATGGATTTTATATAAAGAGCTTTAACTAGATAAAGCTTTTTAACTAGAGCTTCAGCTGAAAAAAAATAGAGATACAAAACTGAAAGAGGATTTGAAAGGTTTATATTTAAGAAAAAAAAGAATGTATGGATTTTTTTGTAAAATTTGTGCATAATGTTGCATATTCCTTCCATATATTACTTTTATCCCCACTTACAGTGTTTAGTATTAAACTAGACAGTAAACACTCCAAAGCACATTTGTTTTCCCAAATGTATTTGTATTACAAGTAGCATGCTTTCATCTAGAGAGAGGAGCTTTTTGCATATAATAATAAAAAACAATAGTAATTACTCTTGTTTAGCAGTAAAGCTGAAAATAATTTGAATTATGTGAAAAAAGTGTTTTCTTGCATGAAATGCAAAAACAGTGTGCCTTGTTTATAATCTTCCTTCCTGTGTGCTAGCTTAAGCTACAAGTATTGTAGTCTGTAGACTGCCTTAAAACAGACAGTCTGCTTTAAAACAGACCGCATACGGATGCATTTGTTCAGAGACTGTTATAATCATTAACAATTAGAACTGTCCTTTATTTTAGCAAGAGTTTTCATCTACTTTCTTTGTATTCCCTTTTTTTTACTGTTGGTTATGTTGTTGCCATGAGCTTACATCTATTTTGATGTCAAGAGAGTGATTTTTTTTAATCTCTTAAATAACTGTCTCCAAGGCTGTACACAGGTCCTGTTGAGGAAAGAATATATATTTATTTATAAAAGGATTTATTACACAAGGCTAAAGTATAATTTTAGAGAGCTTTTATGTATGTCTGATGCATTTCTAAAACATATGATCTTCAATTTCTTTAGCTCTGCAATGTGATATGAGCTTTCTAGCTGTCCCCAGTATTTCTTTTAAGTTTGTCATAGGTCTGCAGCTCTCTTTTGTTACAAGGATGATCTTGAAACTGTCATTTGTATTTTACTCGGGAATAACATTGCCAAAGTTCTTGCTACTTCTGTGTTTTGTTGACCCATTGTTATTTGAACACTTTTCTCTGTTCTAATTTTAAATCTCTCTGTATTCCAATTTAGCTGGAGCATTCAATGTATTTCTTTTTATGTTACAAGTTTTTGTATCTTTTAGTGGTTTGACTTCAGATAGAGGTGTAATGGAGCCAGCTGGCTGAGAAATGTATTTCTCCATTTCACAGGAAAAAAAACCCCAAAACCAACCAACCAACCAAACCACTCCTGTTTTAGGAAAAATTTCCTTATTTCTCCAGCACCCTGACTTGAAACAAAAATGAAGTTAAAAGTTTTCTGTGGAATCCAGGTTCTGAAAAATCTTTCAGCTGTATCAAGCTAAAAAAACCCTAACAAATCCAAACCCTGATGCCCTTTTAGTGATTTATTTAACATTTTACTTGATATAGTCTCAACAATCAACTATTAATGTTTTGGTCACTTTTAATCTGATTTTGTTTTCACTGCTTAAAGAAGTGGAGGGAAAATAATAGGTACCTTCGGACACTATATAGTACAGGAAACTCTCCAGCCACAATGTGAAAACATGTAAAGAAAGAAATAAAACTCCTGTTGAACACAGCTTTACCAACACTACTTCTGATTTAAATTTAAGTTTTGAATAAGAGTAAAATAGGCTTGAGAAATGCAACAAAAACACTTAACCTGGCAATATTTATTTCAGACAAAAAATGTTTAACAACAATCTTGATATTTTTTCCACATGACAAAATAGCCTGCCTTTGACTGTATTTCAGTCTGTCAAGACTCTCTCAAACAGTGTGTGTAAGCTCGCTACTTCTGACATGTTACTTGAGTATATAGCATTCATTGCATGTTTCGTGACAACATGCATAGTTAACTCGTACATTTTGTAAGGGATATAATACTGCTCTTCACTGTAGTGTCCAGACACCTCAGAAATCCAACAGTTTTACCTAAAAAAGACTTGCTTTGGGAAGAGTTCTTATTCTTGTGTGGCTGGAAGTGACCATGAGAGAGTCTGTGGCTAGCCCTGCAGCATGTCAGCCACTGCTGCTTTGCACTCAAAAACATGACAGCACTTGTGTAAATTGTGTAGCCACAACAGAATGGTGGTTTTGGCTGTGTTAATATGCCACGTATTTATCTGATTCTTGGATAGGCTTTTCAAAATACTTGGGGTCCCCTGCTGCTGCTGCAGCCTGGCTCCCTACTGGTAGGGCTGCATGCTTGAAAAATGCCAAAGTTAAATAGTGTCTTGTCTTGTGGAATAAGCCTTCAAGCTATGGTTGGTGATGTAGCATGGTTGGTGTGGATCCTGGGATCAAGCACAAGTGGAATGGCTGTCTCTCAAACAGTATTTCTTTATTTAAAAAAAAGTATTAAACTCTTTCTACGCAGCAGAATGACTTTCTCAGCTGTAACCACATAATGTGTCCTCAGTACAGCTAGGTTTTTTTGTGATTCTGCACATTACTGTGAGCTGTGAGTTGCTGTGATCTGTTACTGCTACATTTAGCACTGCATTCTTCTAAATCAAACAACTTCTGGGCGGTTATCTTGATTAAAGGCCTCAAATGAATAAATAATGCAGTAGACTTAAAAGGGAGGGAAGAAATAGATCAAGCAAAGCTGTAATTCTTGAGAGGATACATTTTTCTCAGTTCTGATTTTATGGATTATTTAAAAGTTGTAGCTCTAATTACAATGGTTATTGTATTTTATTTTTTCATTTAGTATAGTAGCATTTGCTATTGTACTTAACAGGCAAGCCTGATATTTAGCATACAGTATCTTTCCGTAATGTACAGACTAATGAAGATTTGCAAGCATTAATTTTTCTCAAGTTTTCTCCACTGAGTGAGTGTGAAGTTGAGAACTTCAATGTTTTATCTGCTTGCACTCGTTTTTAATGGAGGAAAAGTTAAAAATTTAGATCTTTAATCCTGTTCCACCAGTATGTTTTCATCTTCAGGTGGTGTTTTACAGACTCATAATGTAACAACAAAATCAGGAGTATTTCTGAGAATAGCCATTCTAAGAGGGAAACAGTCATACCGATTCAGACATATCTGCTAAGGTTTGGGGGCAGGCACAGTCAGCAAATGAGAAATAAAGCTGCAGCTTCTCTGAGTTATCTCAATGCAGAATTTGGAGTAGGCTATTTCTTGTTGTGTGTGATAGACTGTGCTATTAAAAACATGATCAAACAATACAAGGAACAGAGTAACAGGATTTATTACAGGCTTGTTCCCCTCCTCCCTCAGTCATGTAGTTCTCCATATCTGGTCTTATTTTCACAACTACTAAGGCAAGCGTTCTCATCCTCATTCTCCCCGAAATGACCAACTTGGAGAATGTCTGCCTTCTGCAGATAAGTGACAGAATGGATGAAAAAAGGGTACATGCAAAGACCAGAGTGCCCTCCTCTTCTTCACCCCCAAGTCTGTTCCTTGTGCTAGAGTTAAAGGATTTTAAAATGATAATGAGATTAACAAAATAGCTCACTTGAGACACAACCGGGTCCTTGGGTGAAGATAACTCTTTAACAAAAGAAAATTTTACCTACTACAGAATAAAAAAGTGAGTTAACAGAACATCAGACAATTAGTACCCGGTCAAGTTAACTCACTGATGAGAATAGGTTGCAGCCAAATAAGATGAAGCCTCTAGAGTGAAACAAATGAGAAGGGGTTAACATGACATTTTGTACACATCAGTGTAAATTGTAAAGATGATAAAGGAATGAAAAGAACATCATGGATAGAGGTCTCAGATGAGAGGACTGTTCCCTCAGATTGCAACTTTTTTCCTTCTGAAAAAATCCAGTCAGTCATTTTGGCATAGAGCATTTGTTGATTGATGATGTTGGATGGGAGGAAGGGAAGGAAACCAAGCCTGCTTCACTGTAGTAAGAATGTAGATGGGTATATGGCTTTTGTGTGCTGTCATAAAAGAAGAAATGAAATGTAAGCTTGAATGAAAAGACATAATTTCTTGGGGTTTTTTAAACTTTTTTTTATGTCCTTCTTGTAATACATTGTATAACAAATTTTGGATGTCCTGATAGAAATCTGCCTCTGCAGTAGGTCCTTGCTGTTAGGCCAGTGATCTGGCTACTTGACTAAAATGTAGAAGACTCAGGTTTAATGCCCCTCTAATCTGAGAGCTTTATTTCAGCTTTGTCCCATTTCTCAGTACAGTGCTTTAGGCACTGACCTGGAGCATATGATAAACTGGATTTTATCTCATTTGCCATAGTTGATATTAGAGAGTCTTTGAACAGTTCAATGTAAGTTGGTGGGATCAAAAACTGTTGTCACTAACCCAGAAACAGACTTCATCCTTGACCTAATGGAACAGTCTGCAAGGGCAGATATACTCCCTTGAACTAGAGGAGGGACCATCAGTCTGCTCTTCTATGTACTAGATAAATGCCCTAATAGTTGCTGGAGGTAGAAGGTAATGAGGACAAGGACTCTGGGGTTGGTAAATCCACAGTGACAGCAGCACAACCAGTTTCGTGATCAACTAATTGAGATAGCTCTTTGCTATCTCTGTGAAGATGCCCAAGAGGGGAGGAAAACTAGTTATTCAACAGGATGTGAAAATGCTTTCCACCTTGAGTGCATCCAAATTCATGGCCCTTTTTCCTCATGCAACAATTGAACTGTTAACTCCTCCCTGTGTAGGTGGAGCATGTTCTGGCATATGTCTCTGTTTGGCAGGGGTCTGGGGCGCAGAAAGGTGTTCTTGTGCTGGATGCTAGATCTGAAGACCAGTGAAAATCGATGCACCCTTGGTAAATTATGATTTGGGAGCTCATTATCTCTGTTCGAAACTCATTTTCCAGCCTACTGATTAAGCTTATAAAAGCACAGTTTTAATATGCCTCCTGCTCTGTTTTTAATTCCCTGGTTGACAGTAAAGAAAATTCTGACCCACTCTCAGGACAGTTTGTACTCTTCTTTTATCTTGATAGCATATTGATCCTGATGAAAATTCTTTCTGCAAAATAATGAACATGCATCTTAAATCCAGTTTCTAGAGGTCATGTAGTGAGCTTTTTTTTTTTTCCTTCCTAGTGGCAGTTTGCTGGTTTTGTATTCTGATACCAGTTAATAACCTAGGAGGAACGGGTTGAGACTCTTCTGTGGAAAAGTCTTTCTGATCTTTACCACTCTTTCTTGATTAATGTTTCCTGACAAGATTTTATTGTTTTGAGGCTTTAATTTCACATTATATTAAATTGTCCTAGTAAACAAAGCAGCAGCTGTATCTACCTAGGAAAAAGCTCATAGAAAGTGGTCTTAGAAATCTGTCTGTGGCCTGAATAAACATGGGAAGCTCTGTGTTTATTGCATGAGCTCTGCCATTACTTTTTTCTTGAATAAAAGTAGCTCTAAAAAAAACCTAACCCAAATCCCTACAAATAAGACCTCCAGAAGAAGCTTCCAGGGTTATGTAAACTGAACTCTAAACCCAAAAAACCCTCTTTACACCAAAGGAGGAGGGGGGAGCCCAGATAGCTTGGGGAACTTTATTGGTGTATCAAAGTACATTAAACTTCATCCTACCTGGGGTAGAGGTCACTTTCCTCCTTGGAGAAGATGCAGGGTGTGGGTGCATATGCTGTCTGCAGAAGGGCTTGCTCAGGCAGTCAGCCTGTTGCTTCAGTTACCTTCGGGCTCTTCCTGAATGTGAGCAGCAGCTGGGACTCTTTGCATGCAATTTTTTGCCATTCTGAGCAGGGCCTGAGTGTCTCAAAAGGAAATAAAGGCTTCAGGATTCATCCCTGCAATAATGGCAAATTCAGGCATATTTCTTTGCAATGCAAGCTAAACTACCTGTATTTTTCAAACAAATAATTATTGCCTCACCCTACACTCTGGAGGCTAACAGGCTCCCAATCATATGAATGAGGTGATCTTTCAGCAACTTAGCACTAAACTTGAGAACAGGTGAAATAAGGAAACCACTTAGAGGAAAATAACCTCTCTGTGATGGCCCTTTTTCAGAAATACAAGATTTGCTGTTCAGCACCAGCAAGTGTGTAGGGAATCAGCTGAATGGGAGAATCTGTCCACTCCTCTAAGTACTTAATGGGACACTTATTTCTCTTTGCTAAAGAAAGGCTGGTGACATCTGCATTTAGTTGAAGAATCTAATGGCAGAGGGAGACAAGGAAAAGCTATGCTGTAAAGCAAGAAGACCAGATTAATGTTCCTTTCAGGCCAAAACCATCCTCGCTTTCTCATCTGAAAATCTGCAAACCTCAGTAGAAGATAAATGCTTGAAGTACTGAAAGATTAAGTATAATCTCATTGTGAGAGGAAAGGAATAGGGACTGCAGGTTTGTCCAGGAGGTGGGAGTGAGTTCAATAGAAGTATGTCTGTTATATATAGGTGTGTGTGATGTTTAGAATTGACCTAGTGCTAATAAAATATTTGTATATTTGGAAGTGGTGGTCTTAAACTTGTTGTCTTCTGTTTGGACAGTGTAGCTTTCTGTAACTGAGGATAAAATGGCAAGTTGTAACAAAGTAACTTTTACTTTTTTTTTTTTTTTTTAGATTTAGGGGGAAATAAAATTCTCTGTATAATCCTAGAGGAAGTTTAATTCCACGTTTTCATAGCAGGTTGCTGGGTTTATTGTGGGCAACATGAAAACTCTTTTTCAAAACACCCCCAAGTGAGCTGGAGCTTATCTATAACGCTAGATGTAGATTCTGACAGTAGGGGCTTAAATAGCTAAAATCAGAAAGCAAAGAAATTTTGAAACAAGGAGTAATTTTAAAGCAATAAATGAGCTAGTTTTAATGCCATTATAAAGCACTGGGAAAATATACTTGTTGCCACCAAGCCTGCAGGTTTGCATAAACTCAGAGGAGCTCAAGATGTCTTGTGTGTGTTTTTTGAATCTGATTCACGATTTGTTACCACAACCATTTCACATTCAAGTTTGCCTGTTCTAATACTGAAACACGTAGATCCTTTGATGTATGTTGTTGTGTGCCAGTATGACTAACAGGGATTTATATATCCTAGTTCTATGATCTATACCCCGATGAAACTGATGCCAGGGTTATTTACAATCTGTTCAGGTCACATTTTTGCCTTTGGTAAAACTGCGTAAACTGGATTCGAGTTCTGTGTGATGTTTCAGTGCAAGTATAATTTCATGATCATTTTTCTCACTTGCGCTTCCTGTTCTGCTTAACAGTTTGCATTAGAGAGATTTAAATTACAATTGCTTTGGCAAGATACAAAGTGAAGTAGTCTGTTCTGAGGTTGAATACTGTTCAGCTATATAAAACTGGTGTGTGCTCTCTAGATGCCAATATTGTAAATAGCTGTGACAATTTTTAAGCCATGTGTTTGTGTGAGTATATTTGATTATAACTGGGGAGGAATTTCTCATGCAGCACTGATTTTTTAAATCCTTTTTTCCCTTGTGGCTACAGCAGACATTGACTAGGTATAGGAAGAATGATACAAGTTTTTAATCTACCTTAGGTGTGTTCTGAATTAAATCTGATCTTTCAGAAAAGAAACCTGGGTAGTAACGTGAATTGCTCATACCAAGAGAGTTAACATAGGCTTAATACTGACAAATGGCTAGAAAAGCAAAAGCATGGGGGAGGGGGGTTAAATGCAGATAAAAACAGGTAAGAGAAACACAAAGCAACTGGAGAAGGGGTAGAGTGTGTTTGGAGGCTTCAAAAATTTTATTTTAAGAAAGTACTAATGTAGGCCTGGTTGGAAAAAAGGCAGGTAAGAGAGAGCATAATAGCTGTATACAGATGACAGTAATGTCTAAAGAGGAAATCTCTGACATGCCTCCCAAATATAATCCTATATATGCCAATACACGTCCTAAATATAAGCCATCTTCTGTCAGGTTATTTTGTGGGAAAGGTTTGTTTTTTTATGTTTTGTCAGCTGAGGCTGTACATTTAAGTATCCTTTTTTACTGAACTTTCCTGAAACATTTGGTGTTGAGGTATATTGTACACAAGGTATATGGCCAGATAAACCACTTGTCTAATCAATTATAAGACTTCCTCTGTTCCTAAACAATGGAAATATGCTTTAATTGAAGTCTATTTAGTCTGCAGAATTCATTTCACTGACCCTCTGGCAGTCACTGTGCACCTTCAGATCTCATTTCCAAGAAGGCAGAGTCCCTCTTAAGAGAGTAAAGCATTTTACTTTTGAACTGAACATGGGAGTTTCATATGACTTATAAAACTGAAGAATATTTTGGTTTGAAATAGCCTTATTTCTCCTCTGTGCTTAAAAATCTATCAATCTAGCAGAGCTTTGTGGAATTTCACATTAGCAATGAAGTTCTGATATTGGCTTAAATTTGGTACAAGCAAGTCTAGGATATCTCCAGAGGTCTATACAAGAGGATAATAGTGATAAAAGTGTAAGAATTTTTATTTTTTTTTCCTGTTTGATAATAAAATATAATCTTGTCGATCTTCTTTTTGTTTGCTAGATTTGCATCTCTTAATAAAACAAATTCTGAAGCTATATCATGGGCAAATCTGCAGTAAAATTTGCCTTGCGTATGGACTGGTTTATAATGTTTTGACTTGCCTTTTTACTTGGAAATAGTTCTCTTCTACTGAGTTTTTCTATCCTCTTGCAGCGATTCTGTCTCCTTGCAGGTATTTAGATAGCAGCAGCAAATTATGGATGAGTGGCGGCTTTCCAAATCCTGGGGGAGATGGGAGGGCAAATGGTTCTGCTTATGCATTGTGTCATTCTATATGAAAAGAGAAAGCTCCTTAGATGCTAATTGCTAAAACTTGTAATCAGACTGTAATGAAAATTCATCTAAAATTAGTGTTTAGAAGAATCAGTCTGATCTTAAATAATACATAAAATTGTGAGACAGGCAGAGGGATTTGTGGGATGGAGACAGATTTTAAATTTGGAAATGAGTAAGATGTCTTTTAGTCATACCAAGGTACATTTGGAAAGCTCTTTATCTGATAATATTCATAGCACTGTGGTCTTATATTTACTCTGGTCAGAATAGCTGTTTGAAATCATACTGAAAGTTTGCAAAACTACTGAATATCATAGAGAGTTAAAATAATTTCTTTCTGGGTAAACAGTGTAAGATTAGAGAATTAAATAGTTGGGGCCACATTTCTTCAAGGTTTAATTGTGAAATACTTACATTTTGTTTTATTTTTCCGTGTTAATGATTTCAGGGATTTCTTTCTATTTTAAAATGTAAAGAGTAGGTAAATAACACATATCAGTGAAATTGCTGAATTCTGTTATTTATAAAGAACTTGATATAGAACCTTGGATTTTGTGGGTGCATGCAGCATATCCTTCAGATCACTCGTAAGTACAGTGGGCTAGCAGTGAAATGTCTGTTTCTACTCAGTACAGAGATTTGTTCATTGATTGCTTTCTATAAATAAGAGCAGTTAATTAATGATAGAACATGTTGGGGCTGTTTCTCCCCCTTGCCTATGGAGTTTTAATAGACTGAGGAGGGAACTGCAGTGCACTCAGGTTGTAAAAGCTGATTGGGGTTGGGAACATCTAGCTAATCACTCTTTCCCCAGGGAGCATATGGTGAGAGAGAGGGGGCATGTTAGCAATAATTTTTATAGGCTTACATGATGTGACCTGCTGGGGTGGAGTCTGATCTTGGTGGCTACCAAGGGCTGCAATGTAGTCACCATTAACTGTGCTGCCCAACCAGCTTTCAGACTGTTGCTGCTCACAGATGCACAGGTGGAAGTGGGCTCACCTTGGCCAAGCTTCTCCTACAGCTTGTGGAGAAAGATGGATCTCATGTAATAGGCACCACTCATCTGTGTGTAAGTGCTGTGATGGCCAGCTTCTTGGGTGAGTCTCAGGATAAAAAGACTTGTCCGGTAGCCTGGTGCTTTGTCTCCTTTATTTACTGACAAGCATAGCCTGCAGTAAGAGGAAGATGAGATGGCAGCTGTGATGCTGGGCCAGTATTTCATTGTGTGTATACCTCTATGGAGGATAGAAACTCACATGTTGCAGAAACTGTACTTGCTGTCAGTGGAAATGGGGAGAAATTGCGCACAGTGTCTTAAGATGATTTGATGTTTTTAATAATCTCAACTGAAGACGAAAAAGCACTTTTCATATTATAAATGTCTTAAATAGTAAAAATCGAGATTCCCGTTCTGAAATCTATTCAAGAGTAGACTGTACTTTAAACTCTCTTGTTTATGAAACTGATATTACACCCACATATTTCATTGTCGATTTACATGATGAGGTATCAAACCTGTCTAAACAATATGAAGTAAAAGACTGGAAGTGTCATTGGTGTGTATCTCATAGTTTATCTTTTTATTAGTTCAAGGCTGCCCACGTCCAGACTGTATTACATTATTCATATTATAAGTTTGGATTTAGTGTTTGTGTCCTTACTCAGCCACAACAGCATTAGTATTATAGGGTATGTGCATGAATACAGGACTAGAAATTTGCAGAGGTAAAGAGCCCTTTGGTGCCTGATGACTTCAAAGTATAGCTCTTATAGACTGGATCTTTTCTAGAGCAAAACTCCTGTTGGGAGCAGCAAAAGTTCTGGCTGCCTGAGTAGGATGTCAGCACTGGTCTCTCCTTGCTGGTCTGGAGTAGCCAAGTGGGGTCTGCCATTACCTGGTGCACAGCACAGTTTGTGTGTGTAGTGGCTGCCCCCTTTCAGCACGAGGAGGAAGATGGAACACATCTTCCTCAGCTCTGCTGGAGCCATACGTAGTGCTGCTGGGCAATGAAGTGGCTGATCTCCCATGTGTGGAGGTGACTGGCAGAGGGTAGCTCAGGAAATGGTAGGGTAGCATCCCACTGCCTTCAGAGAAACTGAGAGCAAGCAGGGGACATGCATACCCATGAACCCTCTGGGATTCCTCTACAAGCTCCTTCACCAAGGCCTGTGCCTCTGTAAGGATACTTCAGTGTTAAAAGGGAAATCTGCTTTCTTCTGTCAGTGCCCTGGCATGGTAGGACTATGAGGAGAAGGAGGAACAGTGCATCATGTTGATGCTGGTTCTGCCATGGCTGCTTTTCACGGCCTGCCCGGGTTACCATGAATGTGCACAGTGTGCACAGCTCTGCAGCACTTTGATGTTTAAGAGGAGCTCACTGAAGTGGAGGCACGGCAGAAGCAGGGCTTTTCTGTTCTAAGAAATACCCTAAACCCCAACAAATCCAGGCACCTCAAAGCTATCTCTATGGTGTCAAAGCCTATAAACTACTGTTTTCCTTGGTCAAAGGTGTAACAAAAGCTTCCAGGCATAGATGGTTGCAATTGAAACTGAAAGAAGGGAGTGAAAGGAGGCAGGAGGAAGAAAAAACCTAATGCAACAAAAGGGAGTTAAACGTCTCTCCCCCACCCCCTCCAAATCCCAGAAATAGGGGAGTAAATGTTATGAAGCAGGTTTGGTTTCTAGCAGCTTGATCTTTGCTTTTGTGTGCGCTTGGCTTTGTGTGCATTGATGTCCTGTTGGTAATTATCATTCTGTTGTCACCTGTATTCATGATGACACCCCTATATCACATTTTCATCACAGCGTGAAATGTCGCTCTTTTTGCTTTTGTTTTGTTTAGTACTATGAATTTAGCCCAGAATTGAAAAAAAATAGACACTTCTCACAACACACAACGGGACATTGATAACCTTGCAGTTTAGTTACTGATCCTATCTCGGTGCTTCCATCCCTCTCCTTCCTCCCACCCCTCTTTTTAAGCAGACAAGGTTTTCCCTCAACAAGCTGATGACAGAATAATTTCTCCAAGTTTATTGTTTGCCCTACATGGTCCTCTGGAGATCTTCATACAAGTGGAGAGAAGCAGATCAAAAGGCTGCGAGAAAAAAGAGGCAGAGGATTGAAAAAAAAACACCATAAAGATCCTGCTCAGGTTTCAGTCTGATGATTAACAGACTTGTAAAGTATTCTGAGACCTGTCAAATTTTCCCATCTAAAATCCAGACCTATTTTAAAAAGAATTTTCATAATGAGTGTCTCTTTTCCCCCATCCACAGGCTCAGAGTATTTTCTGAAAAAGTTCTGCAGGGCAGAGGAGTTGAACACTTGATCACATGCAGGAGCACAGGATAGATGGAGTACAGCTGACTCAACAGCTACAGGGGATTTGGGTAAGTGCCCACCATGTCAGCCAAATAGAACTTACTAACATGTTGGTAAATGTCAAATTATATGCTACTTTTAGAAGAAAATTCTTACTTTATCACCTGTCAGACAAATTTAACCTCACTGGGAAATCTCAGTGGGATTTTGTTGGGGAAGAAGTATGCAGGGAGAGGCTAATGAAAACATAAAGGCTGATTAACATCCAACTGGGAAAAGAGGTGTTTTTTTTATTATTATTTTTTTGTTTGGTTGGTTTTATATATATTTTTTTTATTATTTTCAACTTAGCTTTTACCTAAAGTTACCCAGGCCATACTCACACTAGAAATGTGAGGGGAGGAAGATTACAAGCCCCTTGCAGTGCTAAGGCTATCAATGTATGTCAAACCCACTCATGTTGCTTTCAGGAGGCAAACATTCAAGTGCTTGAAGGAGACAATGTCATCCAACTTGTGGTGTCAATCAGCCTGTTCCCACAATCATTCATTGATGGAGGAAAATTTTGATAAGCGAGACTTCTTATCTGGCTCCACTGCAATCTAATGACATGGGTTCACTGATTGGAAATTATATTGTCTCTGGTCACAAAGGTGACTGGACATGATAATTGCACCAGCTTTGTTTATTTTTAAAGCCATAATAGTGACAATATAATCTTGAATGAAGATAGTGGGGATTTGAAATCAAGTCTTCAGTTAAGCTGATGAATTGATACACTTCAAATTGACATAGTTACTGTAATTGCTTTGTGTACTTTGAGGGAAAACCTTATCATGGTCTAAGAGCAGCAGAAGATAGGAGTGTTGGCCCTGCTTACACACTTTTGATCAAAGAATGTTTTTATCAATGCATGATGTTTCTTTTTTTTCAGCTAGGTCTTGTGCAGTATCCCTCAGGCTTGTTTTAGAAGTTGGTTGAAAATAACTTCAAACCTTAAGAAATATCCATAAGTGAATCTTTTCTGTTTCACGATAGAAACAATTTTTCTTTTTAAATATAAATCTGTGAACAGTGTAAGTGCTCTCTGGCTTCACAGCATTTATAAAATCTGTGGTATTACATACTTTCTTAGATCAAGATATTAGCAGCATTGTTTACTGCAAACTTGTCTAACATTTAAGGATTAGATAAAGTTGTACTGTACTGCACTGCAGAAGTAATCTACAACTTTACTGCCTAATTTCTGTTCCTAAAACTAAGGAAATTGAAGTCATCATGATGGCATAAGCTGTTGCTGCTTTTTGTCAGAGAAGCCATTTTACTAGTAACTTTTCAAGCTGCAAACAGATGGCTGCAGTAAAATATACTTGCTAGTGACATCAAGCATTATTTACTGAAGATTTGTATTTATATTGCTCTCTTCAAAGGCGTAAAAAGAGTAATTAAGTAGAATGATACTCATTTAGATCTTTATCTGCCCATGTGACTGCAGGGCTCTGGGGGCAGGCAGTAGGATTAAGATCATCTCATCACTAGATCAGTGTGTTTGAATCCAGACCACGGTTAGAGGCAACTGAAGGCCATTAGAATGTGATGACTCTTCAGTGGCCTATATCAAATAATTTGATCATCTCTGTAAATTTGTTAGCTGATGGAACCCCTATAATGGCCAGCGGTCTGAGAACGAAATCTGTAGGCAGAATGTGCATGTGTTGAGAATGTATTTCAGCCTAGGAACAATGGCTTCGTTCCAGGATTTAGTGACAGTTTTTGTACTCTTCCTATACAGGGGACTTGATTCAATTGTTAACTTTTGTGTTTCAATCCAAGATGATCCTGGACTTTCTCTTGTCTCAGTGTTTTTCAGATTGTGACATCTACGCTAAAAGTGAAAGACAAATACAATATAAAATAGCTGCAATAGAGCAAAATTGTCCCATTTTTTTCTCAGTATTGAATTAATTAGACAATGTCTTAAAAACAACTTAGTACTGTTTATTACAGAGACTTCTATATTTATTAACCAGTCTGCAGGAGGTGCAGCATGACTGGTGGTTACCTGATGGTCCTTGTTTTGTAATCGGGCAGTTTTAACTGTTAAGTATAGATTAAGTTTTTTCTTGTTTATAATATTTCATAGATGAAGTGAGAAGTGGAAAATCCAAAATTATTTTTATTTTAGTTTTATAAAGCGAGTCAGATATGCGGCGACTTTAATAGGAAATCTATATGTTTTCAGGATGTTTATAGTCTTAGCATTTCATGTTGAATCAACTGAAGTTGCACTAAAGGATCTAACTTCTAACAGGCAAGGTTAAAGAAATGCAGAGCTAAGAGCAAAAAAAAATCCAATTATGTGGAATTTAACGATTAAAAGGAGGTCTTGCTTTGTCAAGAACCGCCAAATGTGGGCAAAAATTGTCTTTTCAGATCATTGCAATAGTCTCCAAATCTTATATTGAATCTCCTTTCTATTTTTCTCAGGTCTTGCTGATATCAAAGTTTTTCTGATGCAGTAGACTATATGAAGAGTGTGGAAAAAAATTGTCAGAATTCTCTAATTTGGACCCAAAGCTTTGACCATAACTCACTTCATTCAGACTTGTTTTTCTCTCAAATCAGCTCTCACTGACAACACTATGCACTTCAAATCTGCATGAATGTCCTGTGGGAAACAGTGGTTAATTCAAGCAGGTTAGAAAAACAGAATAGAAACCCATCTTTCCCGTGAGGCTCAGGAAATGTGATTTTGTGCATTTTTATATCTGGAACTTTAAGCTGATTTGTGTTTTCACATTTTATTGAAGTATCTGTGAACCATAAACTTAAAATTTTTTAGCTTATCTATTAGATACATATTTAGATACTCTCATTGTATGATATCATGGGCATGATTTGGAAAACACTAGCACTTAGGTTGTTAAAATAAACGTCTAGAAGAGTTTTGGCAATGTTTTCTGTGAAATGCAGGAAGAAAGATCTATCTATTCTATCAAAGTCATCTTTGTGGGTCAGCAAAGCAAGTGTTCTGGCAATATTTAAAGTAAGATCCAACTGTTCCATCACTAAGCATAACTACAGTAAAAATAATATGGAACAGGGTGGGAGGCAGGTAGTGCATTTGAACAATATTAGTATTTCACCAGTGAATGTGGGAAAAGCTAGAATTACTCCAATATTTAAGAGAATAGCAAGTACACTGTTTATTCCATGACTTAAACAGCAAATAAATATAAATAGATCTAATAAGTCAAGATCTCCATCTTGTTCAACAAATAATTGTGCTTTTTTTCTTAATGCTTTAATAACTATTTCACTAATAGTCTGTGTCCTTGGAAGAAGGAGACACTTTGTATAAATCTCATATACTTCAATGCTTATACACTAAATACTTCATATAGTTGCATTCTGCATTTCATCACTGATTCTGATCTTACCTTGTAAATATGCAGTTAACTTATTTCTTTTCAGACTAGATTAAAAAAATCTCAGTGTATCCAAAGATTTATTGTAACAAAGAAGACAGACATGTATGCTGAAGTAAAATTTTAAAAATATTATTGTGAATGGTTTGAAGTGTTAAAATGTAGATATCTCTTTTTACAGCTTATTGGCAGTATGGTACACCGATTAAATTTCCCTAGTCTTTAGGCAGGCAAAAGAACATACTCAGCTGGAGTTTTGCCTATCCAAGGCTGAGATGAAGCTCCAGATAGACCTGTGCTAGTGCATATCTCTTTAAGCATACCTTTTAAAGCTGATTTTATAGGTTGAAGAGCACTGCATGGCTGTAAGGCTTGTATTATTTACACAACATACACATTTAATTCTCTCTATCAGTAGTAAGATTCACCAAAAAACCCAAGCTTGAGCTATGTCTTTGGGAACTAGATCTAGGTTTTCAGCCTTTTGGTGTTCATTAGCGTTTAGAATTGTTATTTCATGTCTAGTTGTATGCAAGTTATGAATTGCTTCCATATAAATATTTTATGTTCTTGAATTTCAGTTGCCCATGTAGCATGCTGGTCAAAATTTGAAGTCTTTCAGATTAAAGTCTAGTGATTTTGGTGTGACTTCCTTTTGTGGAAAATTAATGTTTCTTTCTCAATCCCTGTGTCTCTTTTATCCTGTGAAAGAGATTGTTGTAAAAGGACTGGAAAATAAACTGGATTGTTTTTTAAACTTTAGAACCAAAGCAAAAGCTTTGCATATTGTTTTTTAAAAAATGTGCAAAAACTTGTTCCCCACTCTCATTTTCCTCAGACACTGTAGTCACCTGCTTGATTCATGAAACTTCTTGACATTTGAGACTTTAGCTATGATTTAGTCTTTGTCAGGTAAAGCTCCTGTTTGATTCTGGTAGAAGTGTGATTAATGAGGGGCTCCAAGCTTTGACCCAACATTTAATTACAAAGCTGATGTCTGGAGCTAATCCAGGACTCTTGTCTTTAAATCTCAAGAATTGAGTGGAAATATATGACTAGCAAACAAACATGGGTCATTCTAGGACCAAATAATTGATACTGCAGGGCAGCTCTATGCCTGATTATTTGTGTGTTTAATGTGTGGTCCACGATAGCTTTTGGTGTTCTGAATAGCTGTAAGACAGATAAGTTTTCCTATTTAAAACAAAACTGTTTTCCCATTTTGTAAGGAAAAAATAATTAGCTCTTTTTGCACATTCTAGGGGGTACTGATCTCTGATGTTGTTAGTTTTATTTTTTCCTCCTATATGTTAAATTATTACATATGTTGTATTTATGTGCTGTGTGCCCTCAAATACTGTAATCTTGGGAACATACAGTCTGTTCACAAGTTTAGCTCTGTCATCAGCTTCAGTCCTCTGTTTAGGAAACTGCTGACCTTCAAGATACATATACATGACTCTGTGAGCATATATTTGTCATGTGTATGTTTGTCTCATATATATGTGTGTGTGTGTGTGTGCGCATCTCTGCAGGTTTTGCCCAGTGTCAGAAATGGGATGGCACTATGGAGTGTGAAATCAGAGAAATCTGTAAGAAAATAAATGCTATGTTTCAAAGTCTTAGCACCAAAGATTATCCACAAGCAGGGGGAAATTGTATAGTTGAAATGTGTTTTAAAGTTTTTTGCATCTCAGATGCCCTTTTTTTCTCTAACAATCCTTTTGAAAAAAAGGCAATTATCACCATTTGGTAAGCTTGCCTTCAAAACAGATACTGTGAAGATACAAGTCTTATTTTATCTGCATCAGAAAAGCCAAGGAAATAAAGTGGAAGACAATAGTGAAAACATGATCTGGATAATTCCTTAAAATGGGCTGTACAATGTAAAAGAGAAAGTTCCACTGAAGATTTTGCAGTAGAGAGATACTCTTCTGATTTTGCTCCCCAGATTATTTTTCAGTGGTGGCAAATGATCATGTCTAGAAGCAAAGCAGTTCTGGAAGACATGACAGCAGTACAATGAATGTACTTCACAACTATTCACAAGTTGAGTGCAGATAGCATGATAGAATAGTTTTGGCTGGAACAGACCTTCAAGATCATCAAGTCCAACCTTACTCCTAGCCCTATCAAAACCCACTAAACCATGTCCCTAAGCACAAGATCTAACCACCTCTTAAACACTTTCAGGGGTGGTGACTCCACCACCTTCCTGGGCAGGCCATTCCAATGGGTGACAACCCTTGCTGTAAAGTAATGCTCCCTAATATCCAGCCTGAACCTCCCCTGGTTCAACTTCAGGCCACTTCCTCTTGTTCTACCGCTTTTTAACAGGGAGAACAGAGCAACTCCTGCCTCTCTACAACTTCAGGTAGTTGTAGAGAGCAATAAGGTCTCCCCTCAACCTTCTTTTCTCAAGGCTAAACAGCCCCAGATCCCTCAGCCTTTCCTCGTAAGAGACATGCTCCAAACCCTTTACTAGCTTTGTAGTCTACCTCTGTACCCTCTCCAGCACCTCAGTGTCCTTCTTGTAGAGAGGGGCCCAAAACTGGACACAGTATTTGAGGTGCGGCCTCACCAAAGCCAAGTAAAGAGGAATGATCACGTCCCTACTCCTGCTTACCACTCTATTCCTGATACAGGCCAGGATGCCATTGATGTGGGCACACTGCTGGCTCATTTTCAGCCAGCTATCAGTCAACACCCTCAGGTCCTTCTCTGCCTGGCAGCTCTCCAGTTACTTCTCCCCAAGCCTGTAGTGGTGCTGGGTGGTGGTGTGGCCCAAGTGCAGGACCTGGCCTTTGGCCTTATTGAAGCTCATTAAATTGGCCTTGGCCCAGTGATCCAGCCCATCTAGATTCCTTTGTAGAGCTTCCCTACCCTCAAGCAGATCAACACTTCCACCTAGCTTGGTGTCATCTGCAAATTTACCAAGGGTACACTCTATCCCCTCATCCAAATCGTTGATGAAGATGTTAAACAGGAGTGGCCCTAGTACTGAGCCCTGGGGGACACCACTCATGATTAGTAGCAAACACATTTGGCTGTTAAGACAACTTTCATGATTCCAAGGATGCCAACAAATACTGCAAAGGAAACATGTTCCTTTTTATATATGAAACTCTCAATTGACAAGCCCATACCAGGTTTCACCGATATGCTTAGTTTACTGGATTTAACAGGATTTAACTCCATTGACCACAACTCTTTGGACTTGTCCATCTAACCAGTTTTTCACCCAGAAAAGTGTATGCCCATCCAAGCCAAGAGCAGTCAATTTCTCTAATAGAACACTTTAGGAAAGGGTGTCAAATGCCTTGCTAGAGTCAAGATAGAGAACATCCACAGCTTTGCCTTCATCCAACAAGATTCAGAAACAAGTATGGCAGTAAGACGAATGTGAACCAAAAAGACATGGAATTATTTTGTTGCAAGATGACTGAGAAGTACTTATTGAATTATATAATGATAACTTGAAAATATTTTTTTTAATGAGTAAAACTAGTAATCTTTCTATTCCATTACATGTAGACATTTAATGTACAGTGCTAGGGAGCATTTAGGCAGTTACTAGATGTGTATAAAAGCAGCTATAAGTGTTCCACCAGCTGTCTTATCACATCTATAATTTTCTTTCAGAAGTTTTTGTTATTGCTATTAACCGGCTTTTTGAAGACTTATCCTGTCAGAAAACATAATGATCACCATATTATTTTGCAGAACTGCCACACCTTATGAATGAAAAATAGAGAACAATCAGTAGATTATAGGATGTTTACATAAAATCCAGGATGAATATTTGAAGTAAGAAATATACTCAGAAGTCAGAACTGGCTCACAAATTAATTTAAAAAAAATGCAGGGCTGAATCAGTGAATGCTGTTCATAATGGAAAATTTTTTGAAGATCTTTTTAGAGAGGATGGATGAGGAAGAGAAATTAATATTGGGTGATGAGAGGAAAGAAAGAGGGAATCTAGATACGTCAAACCACTGCATGTCTATGAACTAAATTCCTAAATTGGCTGGAAAATGGCTTCTATTTAAATCATAAATTTTACTTGACATTTTGGGCAGGTTTTCTGACATGGTGAAGTTTATGAAAGCAGGGATAAGCCTTTTGTAAAATGGTAGCTATTAAATTGAGGAGTGCATGTTACAACTCTTACCTCTTTTTACTTTTCAGTGGTATACAGCATAGAACAGTAAGATCTGCAGTTGTGACTTGATGCTGAATATGTGGACAACTCTGGTTCAGCAGAGATTCATATTCTGACTATTTCAGCATTCTGCAGGTTTACTCTATTTTTATTACATTGAGACCTGGATATGTTGGACTGTTTTTCCTTTGAATCGATTGTTTTATAAAATCTATGTGAAATATGGTCTCTCAAATAATTTAACCATGATTTATAGGTCTTTAGGACTCTCTCTTTGTCTATACTTGGCCTAAAAGCTCTTTTGTTCTAGTAATGCTTGAGACAGTTGTCTTGTGAACTTCTTTTTGTGTTCATGAAAGTCCTGCACACAGATTTTACCTCCACCCCCAAGTCAAGGGAAAGAATGATTCCCTTGCTAAATAGAAAATACCAGACCTTGTTTGGAAGACATCCTTAAGTGGGTGGTTGGAGGTAGAAACATTTGGAACTAAAAATACCTAAATGACTATGATAGGATTTTTTGAGGTGATTTAGGTATTTCAATGATACTAAGCACAACGCTGTGAATGTCATAAACAAAACATGGTAAATCATGTAAACAGTAAGATCCTTGAGGATGCTCGGCAGAGAAAACTGGCGATGAAACCTGAAGAATATAGAAGTAAACTCAGTACATCAGTGAAACCTGGTATGGGCTTGTCAATTGAGAGTTTAATAAATAAAAAGGAACATGTTTCCCTTGCAGTATTTGTTGGCATCCTTGGAATCATGAAAGTTGCCTTAACAGCCAAATGTGTTTGCTACTAGACCAAAGAAGCTCTATTTCTTGGAAAGCACATTGAAAAAGGCTTAAAGAATTGCATTCTAAGATGAAGAAAAAAGGCAAATATTTCTACATTAGGATTTTTTTTTTGAATCCTGGATTATAAATCACCTGATTTCTGACATTTGCATATTACCTTCCTTTTTGTACATGGAATTTTCATTTCATACTCATATACAGGCAATAAGATTATCATGTTTGTGTTATTATTTTGATAAAACTTTTATGCTTGTTTAATTGGATTATATGTTCAGCAGTATCAGAATTACACAAATCTTTTGGTTAGGATGCCTTATACATTTAGGGGACTGAAGTTTTAGAAATTGCAAATAAATTGTCAGAGTACTTCAAGAGCAGCCTGGAAAAGCAAGAATGGCTGACTTGATTCTTGCTGGGGTGGGCAGATAGGTGAGGGCCTCTTGAGGTGCTTTCTGGCCCTGCAGTTCTCTTGAGAAATTGAAAATAATGCATGTCTCTACCTTATTTAACTGAAATCAGCAGTAGTCAGTGCAGCTGCTGATATGGATCTACATGTTGATCCATATGCAGATGAATCAATAGCCAGAAAGCAAGTAGGACATTATTGGTAGTGTTGAAATCTGACTTATTCTGAATACAGCTAGAGAACTAATACTATAAATACTTAATGTCTTAATTCAGCTTTGTTCCTTAGCAATCATCTCTCCTTCCTCTGAAGCACAGCAGCAAAAGTTAAGTTTAATAATTAAAACTTCAAAATTCATTCTAAGTTCTGCTTTTCATGTAAAATAATATCTACAATTTTGTCAGTGTCATCTTTCATTAAATCCTTTTCAAACAGTTGGGGGGTTTTCGTAGCAAAAAAGTACTGTGGCAGTTAGAAAATTGAAGTGGGATTTAGATCTTGGTAAATTGCCCTTGATTTAGACCGTTGTAATGGACATCAGAAACCAGCTCATATACAACAGAACAGTAATAGCCAGTTTATTGATGTAACTCCTGTACAAGCAGAGGTAAGGCTCCAGTACACTGGAGAAATGCCAATTTTTCAAAGGCGAAAATGTTTCTTTCAAAGTAAAGTGTGAATGTTCATAGTAAACAAAGAAAACACCACCTTACTTCTCTACTTGAGAGTAATGGAGAGGGTGAGGAGATCATGAAAATACAGAGGTTTCTTAGCAACCAAGCTAGAATTTTATTTTTTTTCTTATGTTTTCACAATTCTTCATCAGCATTAGCTGCAAGTGCTGCCAACCTCCACAGGAATCTAATGGAAAAGGAGTAGAAGGTCAAAGAGTGCTTTCGTTTACAGTTTTATATCCACCTGAAACTAAAAGGAGGTTGTGTTGTTGCTATACGTTACACTTTGAGGAATTTGTGCGGAACTTCCTAGCAAAACTGCTTTTAGATCTGATAACAAAAGTTATACCTGACTTACAAAACGCACATGCTTAGGAGGAAGCTGGCATTTTCACTTCTCAATTTTCTGTTTCCATGTACTCCCAAGCAGAATTACATAGGAGTAAATGGCTGGACCCTTGGACATGCCCTTAGACTTTTTAGTAGAGTCTGGCTCAGTGTTTTGTTGTAGTTGGGTGGTTTGCTGACAAAGAGCTCTTGAGAGTGTCCTCTATGGGTCTGTCTTTCAACACAAGGCTTTAAAGCCCAGATTTGCATTCTCCATGAGCCTGACTTGAAAACTAGTGGAAGCCTTTCTATTAATTTGAACAGACTTTAGCTCAGACTGCTGTGTAGCTATGAAAGATCTAGATAAGAGTAGGGGTTTGTCTCAAATGTTCTTTCCATGTGCTGTTGCCAGCTCTTCTCAGCAATTCATGACAGCCACCTGCCATGCCAGATGTGGCTGTGTGTTGCATCTATGGAGTTTACAAATATTCTTTAATGTCCACTTGGAGAAAGTGGAAGATCAACATCTCTGTATCTATAGGCTTAGAGAAAGCAAACCTCCTAAACCTCGGAATTGCTCAGTTCCTGTCTAGGCAAATGGAGAGCATTGTCACATTTGAGGTCCACATCAGTGAAGATATCTTCTAGAATTACAAAAATCTTAAAATTAAAAAAAAAGCAAACCAAAACCGAAACAACCCAGTAACACTTGGATTCATGGGCAAAAAATCTCAGTATTTTTGGATATTTTTTACAAAAGCCTGAATCAGATATATTTTTGGGGGGGGTCTTGTGCTAAATACCACAGATATTATACTTTGGAGATTTCCTCCCAAGAGGAATAATTACTCAAGATACTAGAAATTCATGTGGTCTGATCTTCTGGTCTGTTTGCCAGATACAGTCCAAGTAGGTGCAAGTGCCAACTCTGTAGATAAGCTCAATGCAATTGTATGAATACTTCAAAGAACAAATTTTTGACGAACAGATATGAACTGATTTTTTTTCTAGGACCTCGAGCCTGAGAATTGCTCAGCAAGCCATTTATCTCTATAGTTTTCAAGGACTTGACTGAAATAAAACTATTGTTCTAAGATGTCTTTCTCAAAGAATTTTTACACTAAAATGTCAAAAGTTGTTGGAGTTTAAATACTTAGGCAATTCTAATCTATCAATATGTTTTAAGGGTTTATTTTTTTCCTTTTTCTTTTATATAATCCTTGAGTACACTTTTTGCCACAGGTTGTGATTAAAAGCTGTAGAAGTTAATAAAAATTACGCATTACTTAGAAGTAGAGAAATGGGCCCTGCTGCCTATGGCCTCTTTCCCCTAAGTTCGTGAGCTTTATCCCCAAGTCCTTTGCTGGAGACCATCACCTCCCGAGTGGTTAAGTGTCTGCAGTAAGCATCTTTAATGCAATGAACAGATGTGTGTAATAACCACCTAATGTTTTGCTAGGTTTTGCAATGGAACAGGTATGGTTACTGCTCCTGCTGACGATTAAAGTACTTTCAGTGACTGCTCAGTTCAATGGCTACAACTGTGATGCTAACCTCCATAGCAGGTTTCCTGGTAAGTGTTTAATAGACTTTTATCTAATGGCTTCTTTATTGTCTTGGTTCAAATCAGTGCTTATTTTAAATCTGGAGCTTTTAATCTGACTGAAGCCTGGGGGTAGGACTCCACATTAAGTGAGTGTTTACTATCTCCATGACAATGAAACTCCTCTAATGTTGCACTTTACTTTCTTCTTAATAGCACGATGGGCAAAATTCAACCTAGTAGTAATGAATACAACTTCCCTCATATCAGTGGTGTTTGACCTGCTTTTGACAGAGCTCTCTCCTCTCCAAGAAATTCACCAGAGCTAGTGTTGTAAACGTTCTTGTTAGATTTAAGAATCTGAAACTTCTATCTTGGTTTTCTTTCATGTTTTATTTGGGTTAGAGAGCATAATTATGTCTTTTTAGTGAAATAAAGAAATGTATATCTGTTTTTTAGCAAAATAAAGTTGATGGCAAAATGTAATGCCTCACTTCAACATCTAGTGCTTGATTAGGAACGGATGAAGCAATGGGATATATCTATGTATGATGTACACAAGCCTCTGAGAAAATGGGAATTAAGTCATTTGGGGGGCATCAGATGTCTGGAGCTATTAATTCAATGAGAGAGAGAAATGAAATTTCAGTCTTAGTGACATAGGTATCAGGGTTTACTCAGCTAAAGAGTGCTTTTAGACTGTTACATTGCTTATCCTGCCTTGCCTCAGTTGTTTCTTGGATAGAATAATAGTAATAAAAAAGGCAAAGAAGATCAAATATCTTGTTTCCATCCCTGACAAAATCATTGTTTAACTAAGTATTTCATGAACTACTTTTATATTCCTCTTCTTAGGTAAAAGTTTTACAGGCTTGCCTCAGAAGTATCCAGGAACTGTGCCCCCTTGCTTCAGATCTGCCTTTTCATAGATTTTCATGTAACTATTTTTCTGTTTCAGGTTTCTTGACAGGATTGCAACAGATAGAGGGAAAATCAGATTCCTCTTTCTGTGTTTTTTAATTTTTTTCTCCGGTCATTTTTTGCACCAGCCCTTTTCCAAGGTTTTATATTTGCAATGTGATACCCATGAATTGAATCCAGCTCTTATTGTGGGTATTTAGGGGCCTCTTGCAGTTCTGCCTCATAAAAAAGAGTCATATCAGATTCCATGTCTGCGAAATCTTAGGGACTGGGGAGAAAATCTGTTTAAGTTACAAGCAAACAGATTTTTTTTTAAAGTAAATTCTGATCACCCTGCACTGCCTGCAGGAGCTGAGAGTGGAGTCCCACTGTTGTTTGTGATCTCAGGCAGTAAATGTTCAAAGGTTGGAATTTAATCAACAGTCTTAGTGATGATTTTGAGAGCTAGGAAAGAAAAATAATTCTGCTTGTTACTTGTGCATTTGAGATGGAGATGATAAAAAAAAAATTAAAAAAAATAGAAAACCCTTTTGTCCCAAAATTTGACAGGTGGTATTTTCAGGATGCAGAAAGGACTGCAATTTCATGGGCTGGGGCCAGAGGAGCTGAGTGAGGCTGCTGGAGCTCTGTTTTCTGGGTTCAAGAATGTCAGAAGATGGGTGAGAGAGCCTGTGCAGTGAGAAGGGGCTCACACTTGCTATGCTTGCTCAGGCTGTGGCTTTGAGTGTGCTGGCCTCACTGCAAGTTCAAATGGAAGAGAAGTGGTGAGAAAGAGGTCAAAAAGAAAAAGTTTCAAAACAAACATGTCTCCAAGCAGCGATACTGCTCACAGAGGCTGGTTATGGAATACTTTCATCCCATTCCTTCTTTGTTCCACACAAAGCATCTTCACTGATAGCTGAAATTCCAAACATGGGCTCAGAACAGACTTTCTTGTGGAGGTCTGTGGTGTGCAGATACCAGAGAAGCCACTGGACTTTGAAGCTGTCTGGTCTTTTTTTTTTTTTTTTAAGTGTTGTGAAGAGTAGGAGTTGTCTTCATCAAACAAAAAGAAATAAAGCCTTCTTAAAGAAACCTTGGAGTTCATCCATTTTTTATTTGTTTGTGCTTTTGTCATTCATTGCTCAGGTAACTTCTTGCATAGGGATGCACAAATAGGATGATAAATAATCAGACAGGACTTTTGTTTCTGCAGTTTGCAGATTTATTTTAGAGTATAGGTATGCAATAGTGAGTAGGGATGAAGGAAAAAAACCTCATTTGGTAGATGGAAAATTCTGTGACTTTTTATACCAAAAGCAAGACATGTTCTAGAGAGTATCTAATAAAGTTAGATCCTGCCATCCTTCAGAGAGTTATCTGGAGAAAAAAGCTTTAGTTCTGCATTGTATTAAAGCATTGCCTTTAGAAGGCTTTTAGGCGGATGAAGTCATAGCAGGATGTCTGTCTTCAGATGGGAAATGCAGTTTTGATTTTTGATTTTTGATTCAGGGGGTTCTTGCTCTAAGTACTTACTGAGAACTTAGTAGAAGCTAAGAAAATATTGCCACTTTCCACCATACCCTATGCATTTAATACACTATGCATTTTAATTCACTGTCAGAGCAGTGATTTTATCAAATGGGAGGCTCATGTAGAGAAGCTGGTTTTGAAATCCAAGTGTCTTTGCACACCACCTCTAGTGGAATAACTTTTGTCAAAGGTGTGCTCTAACAAACTCTTGTTCTCTGCAGGTTTTTTGCTGCCTGCTTTGGAGTGAGTCTTGGTAACATGTAGAAGGGTACAAGAGCAGAAATGGGCAATGAAGCTGTCAGCCTTTGGCTCACATTGTCATGAGTCTGTCCATAGTTCAAGATGGTCTTCGTTACTGTAGTATCTGTGTGCCTCTTGAGCTTTGCTCTGGTTTGGATGTGGTATCTCTGTGAGCACTGCTGACTATAGGTAGCTTGTGTGATTTCAGTGAGAAAGAAGCCAAGCTGTTTGCCTACATGGAAGCTCTGTGACAAAGCGGTCATATTTAAGGCCCGATCACCTGAGCGGCCTAACCTTCAAACTATGGCTCTGCTCTTACTCAGAAAACCAAGAGCTTTTACTGCAAGAAGGCAAATATTTTTTTGTTTATACTTATACATATATAAGATTTACCCTTCTAAATCCACAAGAAACCAGCTAGATGTTTAGCATCTAAAGGGGCATTAGATCTGTTTGCACCTGGTTTCAGATTAATTTCTGAAAAAATAATGTTGTTTTAATTCCAAAACTGACTAATTTGGCAACAATACTTCCTTGTAAAGTAGTGGGCAGAAAAGGTTCAGTCTGGAAAGGTTGTTTATCCTCCTGTATAGTATAAAGGGGTTTTTTGTACTATATGGTCTCATTTCCCTTAGTATCGAATGAGAATTTTGCAAGCGGTAATGGCACCTTAACAGGTAAAGTAATATCCTCCTTTTTAAAGGCTTGAAGTGAGTTATAAAATTAACTGAGCTACTTTATATTACATTCTGCAATTTGTTACAGTCTGACTGTGCATTGGTCCAAGTAAGTGCAAAGATGCACTTTGCCATTTGCCTTTTTCTATTGTTGCCTCTACCTTAGTATAGCCATTAAATGGATCATAACAGTCCTCATGTAGTGAAAATGAAACATGCTGCTTCTTGATCTTTGTTGTACTAGTGGAATTAGGTATATGTACAAACCAGGAGAATTCATGCCAAATCACTTCAATTCTTATTTTGCCTCCAGTACCTTTCTGCCCAAATTTACACCCAGTGAGTAACATTTATCACCACATTAGCTTAGGACTGAGTTTACCCTATTATTTCCTGCACTTTTTTTTTTTTTGGCTTTAAAGCCACCATTAAAGCTGTCTAAATTAAACTGCTTGTGCTCCTGTGCCATGGGGGAAGAGCTAGTTCATTGTAATGGAGTTTTCATTTCCTCTCTGTTGTGACAATGCAGTGAAACAATTCATTTCAGTAGGCTTAATGGTATAGTATTGAGTGAAGTTGTTCTGCTATTTTTAATAGCACTTAATCTTTAAGCAGATGTAATAAATGAGTTGTTATATAAAGGAGTAATGTCTGTGTTTAACATGGTGCAGTATGTCTTTTTGTAAAGCACTAGGGGAAAGAAACAAAATAGTTGCATGTCCCACCTCCTCCCCTGCAACATCTATAGGCAGAGAAGATCTTAAGATCTTATAGAAAAGCTATATTACAGCTCTAAAGCAAAAGAAAAACTCCAACTGTTGCTTGTGCCTATATTCTAACTTGATGCTTTTCCACTGAAGTACATAAAAATCTTCAGAACTTTTGAATTAAAGGTCAAATTCATCCAAGAATGTTTTTTGGTGTTGTGAAAAATTGATCAGTTGTAACAATTGCTGTTTTCTATGTCTTTTGTATTGTCATAATGTACAGAATGAAAGATTGCAAGATGCTTTGTAGTATTGATCATTGTCTTTCCAGAACGAACTGATTTTTCATTAAAGCTAAAGTTGATGGTTCTTAAAAAACCAAAAAAAACTACAAAAACCCCACCAGCTTTAAAGATACAATAATAAATTGCTCTAATACGCTGCTGATTGTACTTCACAGTCCACACAGCCTGCGACTGAGGTCTCATACAAAGTGGACTTCAGCCAAACGTGCTCAACTTCCATACCAGACCGCACTGGAGGGCAGAGCTTGGCTTCCTATGTTTCTCAAAATCACTGGAAATTTTTCTTCCAGAAGACTCCAAATATTTAACTACTCCATTGCAGTGCTTTGGTTTATGAATGTGCTACTAAATGATTTGCTGAGGCATTTTAGAATAATGGTTTTGTTGCATGATAAGACTATGTTACTATGTTAATTCTTGTTTTTATTTCAGTGAAGTTGTAGAGTCAAATCTGTTCTTCAGAATAATGCAATTCTGACCTTTATATCACAGCATTTTGCTGTGCCTGGGGTTCAGAAATTGATTCAATCAGAAGTTACAACATCAGACTAACTGCTACAGTAATTACGTGGTGGTTAGTTAAAATACATCATCTTACAATGTCTTTCCTTGTATTTTTCTTGCAGCTGAACGAGATATCAATGTTTTCTGTGGAGTACAGACAATTACTATGAAGATAAATTTTTGCACAGTTCTTTTCTCTGGTTATTCTGAGACAGATCTGGCACTGAATGGGAAACATGGGGATGCCCACTGCAGGGGTTTCATCAATAACAACACCTTTCCAGCAGTGGTCATTTTCATCATCAATTTGAGTACTTTGGAATCCTGTGGAAATACTTTAGTGGTAAGACAATGTCAAAGTGAAATTGTTCAGCTCTGATCAATTAGTGCACAGCCACTCTGTGCTATGGTGTTTTGCTGTGTTCCCTGATGGTGTCACTTCGGTGTTTACGTTTTATGTTGCTGTTTCATGCGTGGAAAATGTACATCTTTGTACAGCTAATAACTAAATTTAATCCTTAGCTGTAGGTGAGTTTTCAGAACCAGAATCTGCTACAGGAGCTGACTTTGAAGTCTGTTTTGTACCAGTATAATTTCATTTTCTTCAATGAAGCTATCTCACTCAGAATGGAGATAGAGTGGGAGGTCAGGTCTCAAACTTTCTAAACCACGGGAGAGGAGAGTTTTACAGTTTGTGTGTATATCACACAGTACAAGCAATGATGATTTGTATGAAAGAATTAATGAATAACTTACAAAAACGTGTAAAAAATATATTACTTTTAAGGCTTGTATTCTATCTGGAATTCATACTTGCCCTTGATGATACCTGTCAGGTTTTATAACAAACCCACTGTTTTGTTGCTAATAACTTTGTGAAACTGAGCTGAAGTGTTCGATATGCTCTGTGACCTATTTGCCTCAAGCTGAGTTTTCTTTTAAAATTTCAACAAAAACCAGTTCAGCAAGTTCAAGATTCTCTTTTCCCATTTTCCCTGAAAAGCTGTAGCACCTCCATGACTTGCAGTAGAAGAATTTGCCAGGAAGCAACTTATTCCTCTTCCCGTGGAGTTAGTCACATTGTTATCTCCCTAAACTTGCTATTTGATTATAATTGTAAGAGCTTGATGTTTTAAAAAAACCCAGTCTGCTAAGTCCAAATAATTGGAGCTCCCTATAAAGCCTCTACAAGGCTGCACAGGATACAAAGACAAAGTAGCAGCTGCTAAAAACATGGCCAAAAATTCTTGTCATCCTCGCTCAGTTTATGGATGTTGTGCCACAAAGAGGATAAAGGAGCATGGAGCATTTCTTACGATGTTCCCCATGCTGGAGTAGTACAATCCCATGCAATTCCTGGCTGTGTTTCACAGCAAAGATCTTCAAACTAATTTTCAATAAAAGTAAAGACAAGACAAGAATTCAGGAAGAACTTGGGTAAAACCCAGTGACGAGGAAGCTAAACAGAGCTGTAGTTGGCTATGCTACCTTAGTGATCTAAACTGTTTTTTAGGCAAGGAATAGATAGCAGAAAATTTGATTTTCATACTTCTGCCATTTAGCAAATGATTAGGTATACCATTGGCAAAGCACATGTCTGCATCACTCTCCTAGCCATTTTTCTGTGGCCAAAGAAATCAAAATACCTGCTGTGCATGATGTGCTGCTAGTGCAAAATGTTACAACTCATGTGCACCTCAGAATGATTCTTCCATAATGAAATGTCTTTTTAAGAAACTCTATATTCTAAAGCTATTGAAAGCACCTGTTTTGCTAATACAGTTATACAGAAGAAATGCTACAGTGGAAGTCTAGTGCCATATTAATTTGCTTTATTGCGCATGTGCCAACTGAGACAGTACTTTGTGATTCTTACCTGCTGTTTTCAAACCACTCCCTTATTCAGATCAGCAGCTACAGATGGAGTGGGGCCAGGCTGCTACCAGGAGGAAATAGTGTCCTTTATTTTTCTGGAGAGCTGCATGTTGTTGCTGGCTCTGCACACTCTGTGAGCCCAAGAAACTCAGTCCAAGGACTGAATTAAGGTTGCATTGGCATTAAGGTTGTATTACTTTTCAGCTTTTGCATTTCTGACAGTGTTTCTTTGCACAGAGTTTATAATTTAGTTTTAGAGATGTGTAATGTAAACAAAACCACTGACTTAAAAGTCCAGCTATGTGGCTTGTATCTGCTTATAAAGTATATAGGGTTTGATGTGTTGAAAACAAAGCTCAAAAGTGACAGAGTATTGTTTCTGTAAATGAAATTGCTTGTGTATTGGCTTTATTATTGCATGTGGAAGCTCATTTTAAGCTGACATTTTTTAACTGTAATAGAAAAGTTCCTTCAGTTTTTCACAGTAAGTCACGTGAATTCATTAGGAATGCTCTAAAAAAAAGTACCTGCCAAAAAGATGCTTCCAGGATTCATCAGTTTTTTCAAAAGTTGCTCGAGTCTGTGTTTTACGAACAAGAATATTGCTTGTGTACTGTATATGCGTGATTTGAGGGAGGTCAAAAACAGAACACGAGCAACATGTTATTAAACTAAACTAATTTTTGAAGGATGTTCTGAAGATACTCTGGGTAAGTTAAGGGCTAAAGCATCAGTGTCCTGAATTTTTGTTTGGTTTGGTTTGTTTTTTTGTTCAGCAGTTAACTTTCTGATAATAGTAATTTTCTGTCTTCCTCATTAGGTATCTTCTGCTCGAGGTATCAATGCCTATGCAAATACTTCAGTGGTACAGATAGGTAATGTTTCAGGCTATATCGATACACCAGATCCACCAACAATTATCAGCTATTTACCTGGGCTTCTGTACAAATTTAGCTGTAGCTATCCACTGGAATACTTGGTTAACAATACTCAGCTTGCTTCGTAAGTGTGCTTTTCATTTCTATGTGTTTCATTCCCATGTTTGTGTAAGCTCATATGTGTGTGTAAATACACATGTACACCTAAATATATACATGTCACAGCAGTATTCTCAACATAGTAATTTTTAGCTGTGCAAGAATAAAAGGAAAGGAAAAGGCACTGAAAAGAGGTGATGCAAAGGAAAAGAAAATTCTGGAGAACCATTATATGAGATAACATAGTTCATGAAGAGCTGCCTTTATGTAGAGCCTTAGATAATGTAAAACTTCCCTTAGACTGAGGTGTTCTGATGACAAAATGGTAGCAGCCAAAAAAAAAAAAAAAAGAAAAAGAAAAAAATTCTTCATGGAATAGTTTCTAAGCATGTGAAGATAGCGTGCAAGAGAAAATATTTCCATGAATAAACCTTGTACATCATGAAAAGTGGGTACTTTTTTGTCACTTTGCCTCTCTGCTAATTATTTTTCTGATTTGTGTTTTCAACATTATCCATTATTTTCTGCATAGTTAAGGCTCTGTCAGTGTTTCCACTATAAATTCCTGTTTCTGAAGTTTATAACCCAAATGCATAAATTAACTCCTTGTGATATGACTCATTGAGGTTTGGAGGTTTTTTTATCAATAAAGAACATTGAAGTATGTGAACATAAAACCAAGATGGCTTTCATCATGATGATTTTTGCTTTCTTGTTGTGTTGCAGGTCATCAGCTGCTATTTCTGTAAGAGAGAACAATGGTACATTTATCAGCACTTTGAATTTGTTGCTTTACAATGTGAGTATAAAATACAGTAGTATGACCTGGACTAAGTTAATCTTTGTACTATGTGGGTGCAAGTAACATTAGCAGAGAAAATAGACTTCTCTTCTTTATTTGCTATTCCCTTCCCACTCCTCCAATGAACCAGGCCTTTTATCCAGGCATCTTTGATCTCCAAGTTCCCTTGTCCTTTCTGTTTGCATGTACCAGTCGTCTTGTATTTATATGGCTGGTCTTCGAAGACACACACAGTCTTTTTGTCTTGTATTTATTCAGTTCCTCAATTTAGTTGTAGTGCCACATAACTAATCAGTTGTAGTATAACAACCATACTCCAGAGCGCATACTTGTGTTTGCATTTATGATGTTAATGTGCCTGTGTGTGTACTTCTTGCAATATATATGTGTATAGGTACATTGTGTTGATACAGAGAGTATGCTGTAGAATTCTGTAAAAATATTCCAGAGCTGTTCCCTTAGCAAAAAATTTTAGCACTTTTGCTTGGGTATTTTTATATTCAAGCTTCATCAGAGATCATCTGTAATTGTAGTGAGGGAATTGGAATTTGTTCCAAATCTATAGCCCACTGCACTTGCATCATTGTGTCGATTGTCTAAGATTTTAAGGGTTAATAATTTTAATAGCTTTCAACTAACACTTCTTCCCTATGTTTTAGATAATTTAACTTGATTATGCATTATTGTAAAAGCTTTTATTACATAAATATGGATGGTTACAGTAAAACATGAAAAATGCACAGACCTCTACTTAACATTAATCCCTGAAATTATATTTTTTGTGTTGATTAAAATTTTTATTCATACATTTTAAATACCTGATTTAAATATCAATTTTTCAATCTATCAAGCATCATTTTTGTAAATTACGAATCCGATTTTTTTGTATTATTATTCATCATGATGCTGAGTTATAATTCATGCAACTGATTTAAAAGTCAATGCTTTATGCTTTGAACATAATGAGCTATAAATATTGTAACAGGACATTTTCCAGAGGCATGCTTAAAAAGAAATCATGTTTGTTTGACAGAGCAGAGCTCCAAATAACAACCTATAATCTGTTAAAATGAAGATTATACTTTGCTGATTTTTAAATAAACCTGTGACCAAAAAGAGGGGCAGAGTGAATGTAGCTAAAATTCTCAGTCGGGACAAAGGCACTTGGGACTGCCTTTCAGGCCTCGATTCTGCTATTGTATAGATGCTATTGATGAGCTAGTGAGCACATTTTTTCCTCAAATACCACATGCCAAGATAGGCTTTCATCCTCCCTACCTCAGTGAGTTTGCAAGTTGACCATGAACAGGGCTCTCTTAGCCTTCTGATTTCAGTTGTATTACTCACTCCAGTAAGCAGTACTAGCATGAATCATACTGCTTACACAGGCTGATTCAACTAATGGTTTTGCCCTTCTGGTTCACATCCTAGGGCTGGGTATATGCACAGACAGCTTGTGTGCTGCTGGCAGTCTGCTTGGCTGGAAGTGCCTCTTGGGACACCCATGGTCTTGTGAGGTCTGATTCTGTAGGCTCACTTGGTCCCTGATAGAGAGAGTCCTGGTTTTGGGAGGCACCTTGAAGCTCCTGTCCACCCTTGGTATTGGTGAGGGGTTGTGTACAGATGTGGCTCTTGACTGCAAGCAACCATACTTTCAAACTCTAGCTGTACTGTTGTTGTTGTCCTAACATCGACTCTTCATCTTCTCAGCTCAGCTCCATCTTCCCTCACAAGGTGGTGTTTACATTTACTTCTTGGCATTAGCACGTGTTATCATTTGGAAAGACAAGAGAAGCTATTACGATAGACTCAGCGTTTAAGAGCAAAATGCTTAATGGGCTTTTACAGAGCCTAAGTAGCTATGTGCTTTTAGGCCTTCTTGTGAATGTCTGTCTAAATGAATAAAAACTACTCTTTCAGAAAAAAGAACAACTATAGAATGTAATAATGAGGAACTTGCTGTAGACTTTTTAATCAGTTGCAAAATGTGACAGAGCTACATATTAGAGAAATGTAAAATTAATTTTAGAGAAGGCAAACTTAATCTGATCTCACTTGAATGGATGTTCAAGGACTTACTCCGTGTATGCCACAGAGCTGGCCTCTGTGTGCATGTGTACCTGCCAAGGTGTCCGATGCTGCAGATGTTGAATATTGGGCATGCCATGAATTTTGACATTGTTCCCTTCGAAAAAAATATTCGATTTTTGTGTTTAATTCTTGTTGCTGTTGGCTGACACTCTCACTGTTCCTGCCACACTGAACCTGGCTAAAATTCTCTTTTTCCAAATTTTTCTTATGTATTGAATGTTTCAGCCTCTCACAAAAGGTCTCAACATGCCGAGTCCCTGTGCTTTCTGGATTAGTAACCTATTTGACATAGGTGATGTTATCAGTAAGTGTATTTTGACATGCTGAATTAACGTCTCACAACTGGGTCTATTTCACGGCTTTGCTGCTAAAGTGACGTTAATGGTCCAGCCTTTGAATGAGAAGCTGATAAAACAGCTGTGTCTATGTAGTAGTATATGGGGAATTCCCAACTGCTATGTTAGATACTGCTTTCTTGAAACAGCTTTTTTGAACTATCAAAATTTAAATGGAAGTGTTTGTTATATGTATTCTTCAACAAGACAGCTTTCATAGAAACTATACTTTGCATAAATAGAGTGTGTCTGTTTTCCCAGACTGTACCTTAAAATATATAAAACCTGGTGGCATTGCTGTCTCCACTAAATCAAATTACCTTAATGGCCTTTACTGGGAAGGGGCACACTGTGACAACCCAGTTAAGCTCTTCCTTTAGAAAACCATGTTGACTGCTATGTTTGCCTGAAGGTGCTGGGACACTTAATGAGGTGTCAATGAATGATACCTTTTCTTTAATCACTGATCCAAACACTACATAAAATCATAAATAGATCCCTCAGAATAGCTGCATAGAAAAAGGCCAGTCAAGTGTTGTTGATCTTTACAGGCAAACTTACAGGCACATGCTCTGGCACTTCTTTTTCCTTCTTCCCTTACAGAGGGCAAAGCAAATGACTACTGTACATAGAAAGGTGATAAAAATCAGATGGGAGTTCAGTCTGTAGATGCAGATGGGTTGTTACAGTGGGATTTCCAGTACACTGATGCAATGTTTGTTTTTCAGGATTCAACCTACAGCCAGCAGCTCCTTATTCCAAGTACAGGTTTACCTTTGAAAACAAAAATATATGCAGCTGTAAAAGCAACAAACCTTGATGGCAGGTACTGTAGATGTTATTTCTTGTCTTCCTTGCTATTCAGCTCTTGGTGTTGCAAGTTTTTGTGATTCAGAAGCAAATATCTTTCCTCATAGCCTTTTCTATGTCAAAATAATTATAGGTGTATGATAATCACTGCTCTCAACTGGAGCATAGCAGGTCCTTGATGGCAGAAGCATATCTTGCTGCTGTCCTCATTATGAAAGTTTTCCCGAATTAAACTTCAAATCCTATGTTGCTGTTATTTAAGAAATGGCCTCTGTAAGAATCAAGAATCTTTTAAAAACTGGAGCTTTTAAATGTGTTTTGATTTCTAGTCCTATATGGCCATGACTTCTGGGAGGAGGTATAAGATGTGTGTTAGTATGGTGGCTGACTTGTCACCAATGATTTGGTTTATACAACTCTGCTGCTGTGCTGTTTAGTCTTCTAAGTAGTAAGGAGAAACAGGTGACATATTGGGAATGCAGGATGACTTGTATGTGATCTATTGAATACAGTAAGTCAGCTTCAATGTAACAGCCTGCATTATCAATTTGTATGCTTGCCTGTACTGTCTTTCAATCTTCTCTGTCACTCTGCACCCCTACTGCTATGTCACTAGTTCCCCTCATTTATCACTGTGCTCCCTGTGCAGGTGGAATGTTTTGATGGACTACTGTTACACCACACCATCTGGTAATCCTAGTGATGATCTTCGATATGATCTTTTTTTCAGGTAGGTCCTGATCAAACCCAGTGTTTTGTGGATCCTTCCTTTAAAAAACAGTTATAAGTCTCTCCAATAGTGGTGTTCTAAACTGCCTGGATTGTCTAAGCAATATTATCAGGGAGGACAAAGGGCTTGGCTTATGGATAAGATGTCAGGGCTTGTTTGTGAACATAAACGTAAAAGCAAGTGCAAAGTCATAAGAATTCTGAAGGTAGAGAAACGTATAATGGCTCTACTATAGATACCATAAACACGGAAACTGAATGGCTAAACTGGCCTTTATTTTACCAAGGATACTCTTGTGGTGAATGACAGTGATATAAAATATCATAGACTTCAGTTCAGGAAAGCACTTAAGCAAATGATTAAAGATGAATAGATGCTCCTGCTTCTACTCCCAGTAATAACATTTATTTGAATTGGAACTTGGAAAAACATCTTGGCAGTATCTCAGATTAACTCTTATCAGTGACGGTTGCTAGAGAGATACCGCCTTCATTTGGAGTTACCTGTCTATACTGGTTAGCATACCTGATTACTTTTTGCTTCAAGTCTCAGGTTTCTTTGGGCACTGGAATTAAATGGTACCTTGGTTATAGCTATGATGTTGCAAAACAAAACATAATTTTTTTCTTAGGAATATGTTTCAGCACAGGACTGTGCAGCCTAACACACAGATTGTGGCTGCCCATGTTGCACATTAGGGCACTGTGTTTTTTTCCAGCAGCTAAAGCACTGAACTTGCTGCTTAAGTTACCTTATTCTCCGCTAAGAGCTTCAAAATGCTAATCATATAGCTGCTCATCCTAGTTTTAATCTTATCTACAAAAACTAGCTGTGACAAGGACCCGCAGACAACTATAATTGAAAATGGCAAGAGCCAAATGGGACGGTTTTCCTTTGAGGTGTTTCGCTTTGTGAAGCACAAGAACCAGAAGATGTCTACAGTCTTCCTTCACTGCGTGACAAAGCTGTGCAGAGCAGATGACTGTCCCTTTCTTGTGCCAGTAAGTTTCAGTGGATGGATGTTGCTGTTAATTATCTGGGTATAAAATAGTCACACTGGAGTTATTCTGCAGACAAATGCTACGAAAGTTTGGATGGCATGGAATGAAGGTGACTTGTAGAGTCTGAAGTAAGAAGGTTTTTTGTGTCTGACAGAATGTAAAACAACTGATGAAGAGTAGGGCAATGAATATTGTCATCTGGAGATAGAATAATACTAGACCTGCAAAACACAGGTTGTTGAACAAATGAGAAATGGCCTCTTCACCTTTTGGATCCTTTATTCATTTATAAAAGTAACCACTCTGAGACAGCTTCAGAGCTGATATTCTTATTATAGAATCTAAGAAACATCCACAATCATAGCGGATGGATAGATAGATCTTAGAATAAAATTTATGGAAAATTTAAAGCTATAACAAGTGCTGTTATACTGACAAGGAAAATTTGAAAGAGTTTCTGCTAGTAAAAATAAAAATTACTACATCCCCTATATTACCATCTCTCCTATACTTTGGAAACTGCTATTTTGTTGAAGTTCATGAAGTTATATCAATTCAAAAATTATTTAATTTTGGGAATGTCAGGAACAAATATATTTCAGAAATGGAAACATCTAAATAAACATAAACACAGAATATTCTGTTATGTCTTCAGAATGCAGTATAATTTCCTATTGAATGACTTTCCACTTAGAATTTTTAAATGCTATCAGTTCAGTATACTTCTCACATTTTGTACATTATTTTATACATTTATGTTATGGTTTTCAGTAATTCATTGTTTCCACTGAATTTATATTCTGAGGTTTTTGAAGTTTTTTCACAAGAAGTTGAAATTAAAGAAGTGTTCTTGGTTGAAGCATACTTGAGCACCCAAGATTAAGGTAGATGTTAAGTTAGAGATGTAAGATGATAGCCAGGTGACAGAGTGCTGGAGATTGTTTTGATCTGGGTCATTGCTATTTAGAACTCTGTGGAAAGTGTGTGAACTCTAACTCAAAGTTTGCTAGACTAGGGATTGTAGCATGTTGTCTATGCCTAGTCAAGCAAACCACATTTGTTGGGGAAAACTCTGTAAACAAAGCTTTGGGAAATTAACTACTGAAAATTTAATATACTATAAGATAGATCTTGTACACCACAGCAATGTAGTTCTGTAGGAGGCAAATACAATGGGAAGCCAGGCATTTATAAGATACTCTTCTAGGGAATATTGTATCTGGTTTTATTGCAAACTAAGTCAATGCATACTAAGAAATAAAATTGAAGCTGTAGTATTGCTTATACAAGAGTTTACATTAAAGCAGGAAACAAAGAAAGGTAGTAATTCCATTCCATTCTGAAACCATGCTTGTTTTGATTAACTGCTCAGATCTGCAGTAACAGAGAAAGAAGAGACGTTGGTGGGAGGACAACTTGGAGCCCTCAGAGCACCTCTGGCAATGCTGTAATCTCCGCTGGCCCCATCATTACAAGAAGTGGTAGGAATGAGCAAACTTTTTCTATGGACTGCAAGAATTTCAGAAACTTGGGGAAATGTTTTGCAGTTTAGTATTTATTTTCAATGACTTAGAGAAAGGGTGGAATCTCCATAAGTTTGCTTGGTATTTTTTTGCTTTCTGATGGAGTCTTTGGTAGAAATTTTGAGCTAGTATTTCTGTTTGGCTCTCACATTCTTTCTCCCTACCCCGGTAAAATCACTGTGGGACACTGTTATGCATATAAGGCATATAAAAGCCCAGACTTGGTGGGTTGACTCCTTTTTTTGTCAGATTTCACTGAAGGTAATGGAATTTAAATTGCAACATTGAACACAGTATCTTAATTTGGACAACTAATGAATATTCACTGTCACTTCCTATCCGCTATTTCTTCCAGCTTTACCTGTAGGTTTTCATGTAAGTGTTGCATAAAATTAATACATGCTATGCTTAGCCTTCAGCTATATGAAAGAAATAGGACAAACACATTATAAATTCTAAACAGAGTGGACCAAAATCTACTCCTTGAAATACAGGGTGAAATTCTGTGATTTCCATTTTTATTGCCAAAGCTGGTGGTTTGTTGTTGGGTAGTTGTTTGTTGTTAGGTTTTTTGTTTTGGGGTGTTTGGTTTGGTTTTATAAGAAAAGCAGCTCTATATGCAGCCTGCAGTCTCTGAAAAGAATTTAAGTGGCTGCTGTTGACAAAATAATAAAAATAAGATATTTGAAAAAGTTTGAGAAACTATTTTTACAGATATTTATATGTTGTTGCACTTAAGCAACTGATTTCAGCAGCCTTAAATTTAGGAGGCTGAGAGCAGGACTGAATCTTATATAGGAAAAATAATTGAAACGCATGAGAATAAAATCCTTCTTCTCGTGCAAAGTAGTTGTACTTACATATACAAAGAGAAAAACTGACCTTCCAGTATAGGAAACCATCTAGCGAGAGACCATTTTTAGAACAAATACCGTCTGTTACAAGCAACATTTCTGCAATGAAAATGAGTATTTTTCTCCTGCATGATTTGTAGTCCCAATTGAGTTGTTGCCATCTGATTAGTCAAGAAAAAGCGAAGAGAACTAACTTCAAAGTTGCATACATGAGTACTTATGGGAATGAATGGCAGATGTGCTCAGGCAAACGTGTATGCTAGAGAAATGCTGCCTTAGGAAAGGAATGGAAATGAGCTAAGACTTGTTATACAAGCAACCCCTTGTTAGGTAATACAGCTGATGATTCAAATGCTGTGAATGCTATTTTTACAATTAAAAAGATAATATACATACCCATCAATTATATTTAAATACTGCATAATTTCCAGTAAACAAAGTTCTGTCCACAGGTGTTTAATTGTTTATCCTGAAAGGATAAATAATTTTATAATTTCTTGACAACTGTTTAATTGTTATTTTAAATGAAAACATAAATAAGGCTGGAAAAAGAAAACAATATTTTTTTTACTTGTCTTTTACTTGAGATACATGGCTAAAGATTTCAAGATGAGACATATTTCTGCATCTCCATAGTATGCTTTTGGAGCATTCCACTCCTGCTGATGGAAGGATGGTTTGATAGGAAATACTCTGAAAAAAAATGGGATTGATTTCTGAACTCTGCCATGAATTTCTTGAGTGGCATTAGGCAAGTCCCTTAATCTGACTTGCTCTTCACTTCTCCTGGAGCAGAGAGAGGGAATTAGTATTTGCTCCCACTGTCCCTTTCCATTGTGAAAATAACTGCATTAAAAATGTGAGGTTCATGAATGCTATAGTCTCAGGGAAAGAAAAGGGGGAAGGTCGCGAGAGAGCTTGAACAGAAATTTCTGGTTTTGAATGATGAGTGCTGGGGTGCAGTGATGGTGTATTCTGATGCAATGCTGTGTGGAAGTGCTTATATTAATTTTTGAGGGCAAATCTGGTCCAGTGTTAATACAGATACATTTGTACAGAGCCCATCAAACCTGTTGCACCTGACTCATTGTAGTGCGTACGCCAACACCAGATCTTCAGTTGCATGGATGGACAACCCCTCACTTTCCTCTTTTAGGCTGGTGCTGCATCTGTCCCAAGTCCAGTCCTGTGCACATTGGTGTCTGCAGAGGCACCACAAACTAGCCAGGTCTCCCCATTACTCTAATCACCTGTTGTTCTGGTAACAGAGTTGTTTATGCCATTACGTTGGTAGGAACTGAAGACTGTTACTGCAAATAAGTCATGGTCCTTCTCCTGTGTGTTTCTGAACATTTATTTCTAATATTTTGCTCTTTTCAGAGAAACTTTATTCTTGTTTGTTAATCCAAACCAAGTAATTACAGGAGACATATATAGAAGAAAATGTTTAGGTCTCCATGTATAGAAACAAAGCAGGTACCTACTTGTGAAAGTAAAATTGTGTAGCTTTTGATGGATGTCTCAGTTAAACTTAGAAGACAGCTGCTCAAAACAAATATATACATAAGCTGTGCTTACAAGTTACACAAAAAAGCAAAAGTATTGACAACAAATGTAGTTCTGGGATGGACAAGGGTAAGTAAGTAAAAATTGAAGACAAAATACAAATGTTTCCTTGAATATAATACCACTGTGTAACTGCCAAGAGAAAAATGAGCATGGGGAAAGGGCATTTTTGTGACCATTTATTGTCACTGATGTGGCTTTTCCTTGACAAATTCAGGTTAACTTTTTTCCTACACAGATCATCTTCTAATATGATTAACAGTGAAGGGACCTGTGTATAGCATTGTGCTTATGGTTGTATTTTTATTGAGGGACAGAATAGAACTGGCCACATTATCAGTTAAGATGTTCCTGCATTAATTTGTTATTTGGTTGTTTTTTTGCCACAGAATGATGACTAACTTCATACAGGTGTGCTCACATGAAAAATGAAGTAATGTAATGCAATTAATGTTGTCCTTTTCCTACCAGAGGTGCTAAAAGCTACTAGTCAATGTTGCAAGTATTGATGTGTTTTGAAAATCAAGCTACAGCTATTGGGTTTTGTGTTGCAAGGAAGGGAGGAGGTAGGCAAAGGTATTTGTAAAATATAATGCATCCTGTTTTTTTGTTTTATACAGATGAGACGCCAACCAACAATTCACAGCTTGGTAAGTTATCCAGAATTCCAAGAAACATAAAAGAAGATTTGTGAGTGAAACACAACTAAGGAGAAGAACCTTTTTGATTGAGGTCTATGCACTGAGCTGGAGTGTGTTTTGTTTTGGTTTTTTCCGTGTTGGTTTTTTTGCTTGTTTGGTTGGTTTGCTTTGCGTTTTGGGGTTTGTTTGGTTTGGTTTGTTTTTTCGGAGGTGGGGGGGATGTTTGTTTTTATTAGTTTTGTTTGTTTCTTGGTGGCCGTTTGTTTTGGTTTTGGTTTTTTTTTTCATTTAAATGAGTCAATACTGATATGCTGTATAGAAAGCAATTGGTGAATCTGGAATGCTCAGTTTAATGTGTGTACCCAGACCCACCAACATAGCAACTTCTAATACCTGTGACAGAATTGAAATTAAAATCTACTGGTATGGCATGAGAGAATGAGGCAATATTGCAACTGCCGGACTCAAAATCACGCTTAGGCAATAAAATTTGCTCATGCTATGCAGGAGTAGAGCAGCAAAATTGTTATTATGGTGAAGTCTAGCTCAGTTCATAGCACAAAGTCAGAAGAGCTCTTCATCTCATGTTTTCCTGGTATTTAACCTCACAAAGAAGTTGATGGAGAAGCTTGGACAGAACTTGCGTCTTCTAGAGCAGTGAAGGAAATAGACTAATATCCCCGACAGCCCAAGTTTTAGGGTGCTTCTCCTTTGGGCACATGGAGGACTTGTTTCAGCCTATTACTATCCTCTGCTGATGTCTGAAATGCCTGCTAAGGATTTATATACACTTTAAATTGAGATACAGATAACTACATAATGGAAGATATCTTTTCATTAACTTGATTACACCACAAATACTTATACCTCTGCCTTGGTAGTTCTTGGACAATGACAGTCTTGCCTTAAATAGCACAGGCCAAGGCTGGTCAAAAGCATATGAGGGATTTTGTTTTAGAAGTATCCTTACTGTCGTTACCCCCCAGCATGATGGATATTAAAATAACTAATAACTATTTTCAGCATTTACTTGGATAACCTTTATCCAAGTAGGCAGGTGCCCATTCTGAAGTACACTTTTAGTTCCTTCATTGTAATTATTCTGCATATAGAGTGTTGTAATGGAAAGAGAGAAGTGTTTGGCACTGCTGAGTGGTTGTAACCAGATCTTACCTGTGCATTCTTTTTGTTCTCCTTACAGCTCATCCAAATGGACCTCTCCAGCTGAACTCAGTCACCAGTGCACTGATTTCAGGAATTGTTGTCCTAGGAATAACAAGCATTTTCTTTTTTGTATGTTCCCTAACTCTTCTGCGCAGAAAGTGGCCTGACAATTCAGTCTTGAGTGGCATTCGAAACCCAGTTTTCAACTGAGAGTGAAGATTTACTTGCACTTTTTCTTTGGGGTTGCCTTTCTTGTCCATGAAATATGATTCCATTAAAAAATGATATTAAGGCAACACTCCAGCTGTATCCAGTTTCTATTCCAGATATTCTATATTTATAGATTTGCTAGATGATGTTGTGTAGGTAAACAGCAGTGATACTGGTAACAATCCTAGAAAATTATGAGAATCTCAATTGTGTTTGTGATCAGACTGTATGACATTATACCCATGGGTGTGCTGACAATAGAGCTTGTGTCTCCAGCTTCCCAGTAAGGTCACAAAGCTGAAGATGCTGAAGGTGAGAACCTTTCCAAGTATGCCATACTTATACAAAACCTGACACATTCAGAGACATTCACAGGTTCATAAACACCTACTAAGATAAGGATCAGTTCTATTTTGTCATAATGTTTTTCACAAATTTGAAACAAACAATTGTCTCACAGGAGGAACTTGTTTTCAGCTCTCTTGGCTAAAAATAACTCACAGAGACTTAGAATAAGTGACTTTTTCTTATTCATTTGAAAATGTTTTTTTAGATATATCTGGTATTGAATTTTGGTGATACCATGTGAAGGACATAATTTGACTAAGTATCTTTGAGTCAAATAATTTAGGTCAAAATGCTGTTGGTCCCAGGGAACAATGCTGAAATTCTTGAGGTGCAGAAAACTTTGTCCAGCAAAATTATTGAGTGAGAATCAGTGAGAACTTTAAATCTAACTGATGTTCAGCAGAAAGTCGAATTCTAACCCTGGGAACTGCTCCAAAGGGAAAAGTATTGCTTTCCCCCATGACTCCTTGAACAGGCAAGGTAATACAAGCAAGTAATGCCCAAACTTTCCTCGTAAAAAGATTCATTTGGAGCACAATTTGGCAGTTGAGTAAAATTCTCATTAATATCCTAATTTTTAAGGCCCAGTTTTGCCCCATGAGTTTTGCAGTTCTCGGACAAGACTTTCCTTTCAACCCAAGGAACTGTAAATCAACACTTATTTCTTTAGCAGATTGTCCACATGGATTAGACTTCTTCACTATGTGGATGAGGACAAGAGGACAACTAGAAGGATAACAGGCCATAAGCAGTACTGTACTATTGACTCTAGTTAATCTGATAAATACCAGAGTTATCTGAAGCGAGTGTGAGTGACCAGGTGCCCTCAAACGAGCACAGGGCAGTGGCATAGCTATGTAGAATAGGCAAAAATGCTGGTACTAGAGAGACTACTGTAGACACAACATATATTAATCTGGACTGGATAGACAGTTGGGATTGTGGTCACACAGCAGTTAAATTTCATTTTTCATGTACTGTACATATTGGCCTAGAAACACCTCATTGATATTTATCATCATCCTGTGTTAACCATGTCTGTGTTTTCATTGATGTGATGCAACTGGCTAATGATCAGGGCTTTCTGTCTCTCAAGACTAAAGACAAATACAGACTTGTTCTCAGTTTTCTCTGATCCTGCAAACGCTGTATAAAGGCCTGTTGTTCACAAAGTCCACTGTGCTGTAGTGTGGTATCCCTAACAACCAATACTGTACCTGTTTTCCTCCAGTCTTAATACCTCAGAAACATTTTTGCACTTCAGGGGTTAGGTCTGATGACATGTAAAACATGATTGTTTAATAAAAGTATTTGAAACATTTCAGAACGGATGCTTTGTCTGAACTGTTTTCCTCCCCCTATTTGTACATGCTTTCAGTGACTGTATTCTACAAAGATGAAAACTAGACATGCTTTTTTTAAGTCAGTTTGGTAAGAGCTTTCAATATATAAGCTAAATTAATGTAAGTACAGATTTACTGGCCTTTAAAAGAGGGTGATAAACTCTGGAAATGCATATCCCAGTCTGGGTATAAATAAATTCAAATAATCTATTATAATTTGTTCAAAAAGACAACTACAGAAATTCCATTACTGTAATTACTATTTCAGAGCTAGGAGCTTTAGCTGAAAGTTTCCAGTGATGGAGAGAGACATTACCACCCATAGTAAATTGTTCCAACCATTAATTGCTGTCTTCAGTGTTTTTTAAAAGACTATTTCTGATGTGAATATGCCTAGCTTAACTTGTCAGCCATTAGAAACTGTTGTGCCTTTGTCTACTAGACTGAGACCCTTTTTCTAACATGAATCTCATATAATTTGATTAAGACCACAGAAGGAAAAAAAAAAAGAATCGTGTTGCAAAATAAAATTAAAATTGTCCTATTTCAATTTCTCTATTTCTGGAAAGAGTTTATTGCTTTTATATAGGGGGGGAAAAAACCCAACAAAACAATTTACAGTCATTTACAGTAATTAACAAAGACTTATTGACCAAAATTTTTGAGGCTTGGGTACACTATTACAAAAATCGAGTTGTTACCCAAAAATGTAATATGCAATATGTTTTTCTTATGTTAGTTAAAATTTCTGAAGTAGTTTGTAATGAACCAGGTAAGATGATATTCTTAATAATAATTCATTAAAATTATTAGGTACCAAAGGGTGATCCCACACCAGTTAAGCTGGTCCACAGTCATCTGTAGGAGTCACACTTAGTGTCCTATGGATTTAATATATTTGTCCCCATCATTCATTGAATGAGATAAATACCCATTCCTCCTTGGTAAAGCAATGTGGAGAGTCACAGGTGGAAAATTATGTCTAAAACCAGGCTTATTCTTTCACAGATCTGACATGGGAATGCTTTATGAATGTTTTTTAGGGGAGTTAAAATCTTGAGCCAGGCTGCTCAAGTATTTCTAGCGGGGAGGTGACTGACTGTATTTGTGAAAACATTCCCACCCTGGTTTGTTTGAAAGAAGTATACAGCTATTTAGGAACATTGTAGAGGCCAAAACTTGTGTCCCCCTCAAGTTCCAAGAAACATCTTAGGTAGAAGTTGGGTGAATGTGCATGAGGTTACACCCTACTTTTTGAAGAGCAGGATGTTAGGTGAAAGGGAAGGTGCAATGGTTGAAAACATAAATTGCATACAGTGGGCAGGGACTTCTGGCACTCAAGATACCAAGTTTTAAGTGGACCAGTGAATCAAGACACTGCATACTTTGGATGAAGGAACTCTAGCCAGATACATAATGGAGGTCTCACAGGTGTTAAATGAAACTGAATTACTAAAATAGTGGCTCTGCTAATAATCACTTTAATTAGGGGTGCCCATTACATTTATTTAAATGATCTTTTTGCACATTTCTGCAGATAAGCCCAGTGTACTGAGATGTTTTCAGGTCTGTGACAAAGAGTGAAGTGAAGACAGGAAAGAAACTGAGACTTTAAACTTGTTTTTTAAGTTCCACAATTATGCCAGAAGAAACAGCCTTGACCTGTTAAACTACTTACATCTTTGACTGGAGACATAGGCAGGAGTATTGTGATGAACAACAAAATGTTTCAAGTGTGGCAAATTGGTCCTTCCTCAGGTTGCTCCCAGGTTTTATTTCAGTGCTACTTGGACCTTTCACATGCCTTTCAGGAAGAAAGAGGTAGGGTGAAGGTGGAAGAAACAGTAAAGAGTAGAGCTGCACAGTCGTCAGTGGCTGGACTGGCTGTTTGATACCCTGGTGGTTTCAGGATTGTATCATGGTTCTTTGTCATAACGTCTCTCATTTATAACTTTTCTGTTATTTGCTAGTTAATTAACTCTTTCCTAGTCTTTAAAATAATATATTTGTGCAATTAGGAAGCACAAACTTAGATGGTAAAATTGAAAATGTAAGGCAGAAAAGTTGTTTAAGTGACTTATCTTGTGAAGAGTGTAAACTAATTACTGCTTGCAAACTGAGGAGGGTTGCTGGCCAGACAAATTTCAAATGCTGATTTGAAACCATTAAAACCATTTATACTCTCTGCTTTTGGACTTCAAGATGCAGTGTGAAAAATACTTTATGTTAAAGCAGGATCCATACCAATCCTTGTAACCAAGAAAAACCATTTAGCAATAGCTCAAATTTTTGCAAGTGAGCTTGCAATCCCAACCTAAAAGGAGAAATCTTCAGTACTTTGGGCTGATGAGATGGTGGTGGTTTTGGACACACAGTATCTTAGCCTGAGCAGGCATCGCATTCTCTGCTTACATCCTGAACTGTCTTACTTATGGTTAGACCCCAGGTCTCCAAGGTGCATTTATCAAATTTGTTTGTTTTGCATAAACAAAATGAAGTAAAAAACTGTTTGCTTCAGCATGTTTTCAACCCCTTTCCCTGGACTGGAGAATGAAACAAGAGAGGCCCTGTGTTCCTTCCAGCCGTGCACTATATTTCCCATCAAGGTGGAGCGGCCGAACGATGTCCATTGCAGGTACTGTTCAGCGTGGGTGAGGCAGCATCTTGAAATTGTTTTCCCCTCAGTGCCTTAATCCCTTGTCTCTTGATTCGAGATGAAGTCTGCCTCTATTCAGTCAATTTTTTTACTCTTATCAGGTGGTAGCATCTGTCTGCTCAGCAGCTGTTTTGAGGGACAGACATAGTTTTAGTGGCTTTTTTTAGCTGTTTTTTTAAACACAGATTTTATCTTAGGGTTTTTTTACCTTTTGAAGGAGAATTAATGAACTGGATTAATCAGTGTGATCACAGATTGTTTTATATAGTAGATAATCCTGATTTACCTTTTCCTCTCCAGACTGTAGCGCATAGAAATAATCACAGAATGTTAGGGGTCGGAATGATCCTGTTAATTCAAATGTTAATTGCTAATTAACGTAAGGGCTAAAGTTCAGTGCAAGATCGGTACTAGGTGATTCATTTGGCTGAAATGAGCGTACACATTTACTGGGTGTCTATTCTGCACAGACTTGCATTGATTCTGCAACCTGTGTCCTGTCAGGAGGTAAATACTTGCCATGAACTCACAGTTACTACCTCTCTTGCGGAGTCAAACCCTGCTTTTGGATGTCAGGGGCTGCACAGCTGAGTCAGTGCCACATGGTGAAGTAATGCCTGTGTGGCTGTGCTGGTTTCACCTTGGCTGGATGCCAGGTACTCATGGAGCTGGTCTATCACTTCCCCCCTCCCCCAGCTGGACCAGTGGGAAGAAAATAAGATGAAACTCGTGAGCTAAGATAAAAGCAGTTTAATGAAGAAGCAAAGCAATGCCACACGCAGAAGCAAAAGAAAACAAAGTTTCATTCTCTACTTCCCATCAGCAGATGATCTGATCTGTTTCAGGAAGCAGGGCTCCAAACGTGTAGCGGTTGCTCCGGAGGACAAGCTGATGCTCCCCCCCCCCCCTCCCCCTTTTCCTAGCTTTTTTTGTTCTGCTGGCTTCCTTTGGGATGGGATATCCCTCTGGTCAGTTTGGGGCAGCTTTCCCCGTCCGGTCCCCTCCCAAGATCTCATCCACACCACCCTGTTGCAGAAGGAATGTAGGAAAACCAGCCTTGGTGCTGTGTGAGCCCTGCCCAGCAGCAGTCACAACATGGGCATGCTATCAGCACCTTTCCAGCTCTCAATGCAAAGCACAGCACTGGGAGGGCTGCTATGGGGAAAATTAACTCCACCTCAGTCAGATCCCATACAGTGGCTTCCCACTCTCCCTGACAGGGTTGCACACTGTCATCACAGACTGTAACTAGTATGGCCAGAGCTGTGAAATTTGGTGGCCAGGACAGCTGCTCCCAGTTAGCCTCATCATTGCTTCATGGCACCTCTTACGCTGTGGATCCAACTCTGGTAGCACTCTGCACATGCTTTGTGACTTGACAAAGCAAGAGCACAGCCCTGGAAATGCTTTTGCTGTTTGTTTACACTGCTGCACATTGATATTGCCAAGTAGCTTGTTCTGTTACATGCGAACTCCAATTTGTTGATGTTTTCCTTCTACTGGGGAGACCAAAAAAGGACACAGTATCTAGATGTGGTGCAAAAAGTCATGAATGGTAGGGGATAAATCTACTGCCCATGCTCCTTTTCATACAGACCAGGATACTGTTGACCTTCCTTCATGCTCGCTGCTAGCTCCTGTGCAGCCTTCCGTCCACCATGACCTCTAAGTCCTTTTCAGCAGAGGACCTGAACCGTATCGCTGCAGAGGTTATTCCCAACCAGGTATAGGACTTTGCATTTTTTTCTTGATGAATTTCAGGAGATTCCTCTCAGCCCATTCCTTCCTTCAGTCTGCCCCAGTTCCTCTGAATGGCAGCCCTGCTCTTGACTGTATGAACTGATCCCACTTACTTGCTGTCATCTTCATCCTTGACAAGAGTGCACTCTGTCACCTCTTCCAGGTCACTGATAAAGGCATTAAACACGATAGGTCCCAAGCAGACTTCTGCAGTACTCCATTTGTTGCTGGTATCCAGCAATAAACCCAACAAAATTTTTACCACCTGGCTGTTTCCCATCCAGACCATAATATTCTAACTGGGGTAGAAGAATCTGTGGAGGCCATGTGGAAACCTTGCTGAAGTTGAGGTGAATGATGCATGTTGTGCACCAAATCATAGATTCAGTCATTTTATTAGATTGGTCAAGTACCATTTTACACTTGGTAAATCCATACTTGCTTTTCCCAATCACCATCATCTCCTCTATGTGCCCAGAAATGTGTACCAAGAGCACTTGATGTATGATTGCTCCAAATGCTGAAAAGCACTTGGGATTCAACCCGGGAGGCTGAGTGTTGCCACCTGCAAATAGCTATGAAGCTTGTTGTTGAAGTCTGTTTCCCATTCACCAATCATCACCCTGACCTGCAGGCACTACCTTTCCTCCATTTGTTTAACTGAAAGAGATTGTTGCTGTCACTTCCAGGTTCCTGTTCTGCTGATCACGTAGCAGACAGTGATGATGCTGCACAGCAAAGGTTGGTTTATTTGTTTATTTTTAATCAGTCTATTACATCAGAAATCCAATACTGACAGAAGGCTAATGTTACAAAGTAAAACACTATAAAGCTACCCTCAGGCATGGTGTGTTTTCTTGTCTTATTTTCCATGGAGCCTTGTTTTGAAAGGCACAGGATGAACAGTGAACTAGAATAGTTTCAAGCAGTGGATGAAAAGGCAGTTACTGGCTAGTGGAGACCTGTCTCCTTTAGCAAAGGAGTTACAGTTTCTAGTTAATGAGTTAGGAAAGTGGTTTAACAGGTGATGGTTGCATGATTAAATCAGCTGATTCTAGTCTGCTGACTTAGTGCTTCTGGGTCAGTCTCTTGCTGGGCACAGCAGGGTTGAATTGATAGATTAAATTATGATCATGCTCTGTACATTAATTCTTAACCTTCTCCCCAAATTCTGTCTACTAAAGCCAAAGACTTAATCCTTGGCATTACTCCTGGTACAGCTTTCCATCACTGTGTGTGTCTGATGTAATCCCGACCTTGCCTGCTTCTTTAGGGCTCCTTGGCACTGCAACCTCTGTGCTGTTTCATGAGCATAGTTCTCACTGCTCCCTGGGTGTGCGTGTGTCTTCTCTTGTTCCTGTCCTCAATCTGCCTTGACTGCGACTGCTTCTGTCCAGACAGACTGGCTTAACCCTAAGCTGTGACCATGTGGAAGCTGTGTCACTGCTATCAACAGTGTGTTTCTGGTTCTGAGTGACAGTACCCTTCCTCCTGGGGTGGTTAAGCCAAACTTCTCTTAGGTGACTGTGGTCTTCTCAATTTCTAATTACCTGGGATAGGGCATATGGGACCTCTGGTTACAGTAATGAAAGTGTACAGTGACTAACGGTCTAGAAAATGAGTTCTTGTTTTGGTATATCTCAAACTTATAGTTCCTCTGGGTAAGTCTTCAGCAGATAAATCTTGATACTCAATATATTAAGCATGCTCTGCTACTGTCATCATGCTGGAGAGAAGAAATACTAGTATTAAGAGAAATCAAAAAATGTTAAGCAACAGCAAAACCTTATGCTAATATTTTTTCACTTAGCTCATAATTAAGAATAAACTGAAATCTATGTCGTTAATAGCTTTTTTTTTCCTATTGTTTTGGATTGGAGTTGTGCAAAAATGTCACTGATACACTCTAATTTATATGGATGTGAATCTAGTATGAGGGCCCTCTGTGGTTAATAAAGTAAGCAAGATACTTGTGTTCTCTGAGGCCAGCCCCCCTAGGTACTTCCTCAGCTGTTTGTTCATGTGATTTGTACAGGTTTATTTTGATGCTGCAGAGGTTATTTGTTATTCTCGTTGTTTTATGAGTTTTGCTGTGAAAGAAATCTGGAGAGAGACTTATACCCTGCTTCTTGTTTCTGCTTCAATGATTGAATGGGTTAATTCTGCTTATAGGTGTGTTGGGATCCCCAATAATCTCTTTTAAGGTGGGTATGGAGATCACTTTATATGCCTGCAGACAAAGAAGCTGAGCTTTGCTGCTCTTTGTGCTAACTGGAAATAGCTTCCCTTTGTGCAAAATACCTCTGTTATGATTACCAGGCAATGAATATACAACAGAATAGCTAATGGTACCTGTATTTGTTCATTCAACGCGGTAAAACAGTCTAGCCTCTCATGGAGTTGCCTCACAAACAGTTCTCATTTGAATTGCTGAAAGAAACATTGAAATGGGTGTATTTTATAGGGAGATATAAATTCTGTGGTGTAAGCTGTGTGCTTCCTTTTCCTCATTTGTTTCATTCTGTATGTTTCCCTTTCCTCTGAAATTTTAGTCTCTTACATCAGAAGCTCTCTGAAACCTCTTTCCTTTGCTAATATTTACCTTTCAAAATCTTCCTCAGCATACATCTTCCCCACCCTCTAGCTTCTACTATAACTCATTGGACACCAGTGAGTTACAGTTACACTGTTACAGTTATAGTGCTTCTGTTTCTCTGCTATTTTTGAAGTTGCTAGGAACAGCAGGAAAAGTATCTGTGGAGGAAAATAATAAACAGCAATCTGATTTTTTTTTTTTTCCTCTGTTGATTTTTGCAAGATATCCTTGACTAAGTATTTACTAAGGTTTAGCAATGAAAGCCAGGATTAGCAAAGTAGAATTTGGGTAGGTTTTTCTTGGAGAAAAATCTGCGTCTTTCCAGATTGGATGACACATCTCTTCTGTCTTCCTAGGCTTTAGAACATGGTTTATCTGCATTTTATTGTAATTGGGTGACTTGGCTGGTCAGGAGTTCTTCCAGTGAAATGTAAAGGTCCACCTCTTTGTCCATGTGGTTTTGATTCAGTGGCTGAAAGGCAGCATGAGCAGATACTGGGAGTACTGAGCTTCAGCTCAGTGAAGGGTACTGATATCATTTGCATGTATATTCATCCCTGCAATGTTGTGAAGACACGCAGTATGGGAAGGGCTCTATATAGTAATGTCAGAGGACATGGAAAACACTCATCATTTACCTTGGAACAGAGAATGGGGGAGAATTCAGTGCCAAGCACTGATGGCATGAGAAAGCATGATGAGCATTCCTGAACTCTTCTTGTTCTCCTCTCTTGTATTTATTTATTAATTTCAGGGCCAATTAGAATGCTCTTGGCTTCTTTAACCTGCAAGTCTGTAGTATGTTGTGGAGCACTTCCAGGAACAAGGAGATACTTAAAGCAGAATGGCAATGAATTTTTGGCTGAGAAAGTGAAACTACACGTGCTCTAACACAGAGAGTCAACTCAGAAATTTTTACTGGGTTATCAGATATGGTTGTAGCAAAGATGCTCACGAGAGCCATCACCAGACTACACAGAGCAACTAACTGTGAAATGTTAAGCTCCTTAGAATATAAGCAGAGAGCCTTCTGGACTTTGGATAATAACCTCTGGTTTGATTTGATTTCTTACATTAGTCTGCCCTACCTAGAAAGGCAGTGGATGACACATGAGCATATTGCATTTCACATTTTTTCTCATATAGAATCATAGAATGGTTTGGGTTGGAAGGGACCTTAAAGATAATCTAGTTCCAACACTGCTATGTCAGGGACACCTCCCACTAGACCAGGCTGTGCAAGGCCCCATCCAACCTGGTTTTGAACACATCCAGTAGTGGAGCATCCACAACTTCCCTAGGCAACCTGCTCCAGTGTCTCATCACCCTCATAGTGATGAAACATATATATTTGTTTTCAATATTTTCTTTCTTTTCAATAGATTTTTGGTGTACTCTGTGAGAATGGCAGAAGGGAAACAGTATGGTACAGAGACATGTTAATTTACCAGATGTTCTCTGCAAAGCAGGGAGCAACCTCTCTCTCCACACAAGAGGAGACAGGGATATTGTTTTATTTGTAAGATAGTGTGAGGTGAGAGGTTGGAGAACAAAAAGGCTCGGTGTGATAGCATGAACTCAATCCATGCTTAGGAATAAAAGTGAGAGTATTGCACAGGGGAAAAAACCCAACATTTGAGGCATAGTTGACTCAAGCTCACAAACCTCCCTAAACATTAAACGATGTATGAGAAACTCAGAAGTGTTATTTGAAGAAAGATATCTTCCCAGTTACAGTCCTTCTACTTGTAACAATTATCTATCAGCAGATACTATGAAGTCAGTACTGTTTTCATGAGAAGCCATTGATATTTTAGGAAATTGCTTCTCTCTGTTTGGTTTTTTTTCCCCTTTACTGGAGAGTTGCCTTTTATTAGCCAAGACCTAGCAGTGATTGATTCCTGGAAGGAAGGAGTGACATTTAAATAGTTGGAGCTGCAGTGACCTACTTCTCATAATATCTTGATAAGAAGCTCCACAATGGGTTGTGCTACTACAACAATGGGTTGTACAGTTGTATCTTTCAAAAACATTTGCTTTGTGGAAATTTTAATCTTATCTCTGCCTCTTTGTAGCTAACTAAACACATGAAAATATAAAGATTTCCCAATTAACAAGTTTGCAAAACTGCATTTCAAATTAGTTAAATGGTGCAGAAAGTGGGTTCTGACTGATATGTCAAAATGTGAGAAATGCTGTAATGTCACAGCAAGTTAAGTCTCATTAGTAACGAGGTGTAGAGGTGGTGGTGGTGTGTGTTTAGGGCTTGGCATGCTGTTTTTGCTCAGATTGCTTGTCTGCATCCATCTTCTGCCTTTGGTTTGGAAAAGTTCCTCAGCTGCTGGCACTGCTCCTCCTGCCCTGCCTTCCCTGTCCTCCCTGTGTTTTCTTTCATCCTTACACTCTTGTCCTCACTACCTAGTTTTTTGTTTGTTTTTCTTTCTTTTATCTTAATCATTATGTCTTCCCTGCTTCTTCAAACCCAGAGTAAGGATGAATCTATATACCTTTATTGATAACTTTAAATCATGTTTTAATTTTTAGATGAAAACTGTGTTCTAGCATTAAGCACACAACATAGAGAAATAATGTATTAAATAGTTTGTGAGGAAATTAAAAAAGGAAGAGCTAAGTATATAAAATCCTAACTTTCCTAACTTAATGATTTTTTTTTTGGTCAAATGAGGCTCAATAGATCTTCACAGAGTTAACTTTTTAGTAGCTTAATATTGAGGTTGTTGTATGTCAATAACTTACTGCTATGTAACAAATTTGCAAAAGTTCAAGACAATGATCTTTTGGCTGCTTTTCAAATCAATAGGAATAAATGAGGCATTTCTACAGTTATTTTTTCATTGAAATAAGACTACATTTCACTCAGGAATAATTTCATGGAAATAGGCTGCTACAATTAGAAGTAACTTAGATTAGTGATGATCCATTTCACAAAATCTTCCCCCAAAACAGAATACACAAAAATGCCTCTCCCCAATAAAAATAATCCCACACACACAAAAAATCTTCTGTTTGTGCTTGTTCATTTGAATAGAGAAAAAAAAAATCAATTTAGTGTTAACACTTTTCTGTTTATAAAAAAATCCACCCTCAACAGAATCAAGTTAACTAATGGAAAAGCTATTTTTCTGCCAAGAGGCAGCATCATTAAACTGGGAATTAGACAAATGAGATCCTAATGTGTTTTAATAAAAACAATATATTTCTCCCTTCATTCTAAACCCCTGTGGTCTTGCATATTTTTTGTACTTTGGCTACAGGCTATGTGGAGCTCAGTTATAATTGCTCACCTTATAGCTCCTTCTGACACTTATACCTAGAGCAGATTGCATTACAAGAATGTAGATGTATTCTAAGTGCATGAAATACTGTGTAGTTATTCTCACACTGTGTTCAGGAGAAATGAGGATAATTTTGAATGGTTCTTCAACCACTGAAAATATGAGTGTTATGCATTTTATGCATATTATGCATATTTTGCTTTTCTGCATTGTTCCATTAAAAATGTGCATTTTGAAAAGTAATGGCAATATGCAGAATTAGTTTTTCTCTACAGAACAGTTCTGTTCCTTGAGCATACTGAGCCATATTTATTTCCTTTTGTGAGTAAAACCGTTATGACTCTTATTTCTTTTACTTGCAGCTAACACTGCAGGAAAAAATATTGAATGCTCAGCCAGATTCTTGTCTCACCCCTGCACTGCTGGTTTGAGCCATTTCACTGAATTCAGCATTCAGGATCCTTCCTGACGATGCATTAACACAGGACAGCTTGCTCACCTTTGGGCCCTGAGCTGGGTTTAGATGCCTACCAGCAAGAGGCTGTAAAAAAGGAACTCTTCTATCTTGTGAATAAGTCATATTTAATTTGTGAATCGTGTTCAGATGTGAGTGCCTTCTACCTATTTTTTACAAAAGTAGTTTTACAGTTTTTCCATCTGCATGAGAGAGGTACTACGCCACTCTTCCTAGATGTGTGAATCAATACACACCATCCCTTTTACCTGTTTGAAATTTTCTCCCATTTGTCTTCTTTTACTCAAGCAAATCAGTTAGTTGTTTGATATTCCTGATGGATATTTGTCTTCCCTGTTTAATGTGTTGTGGTTTTTTTTCTAATACACACAGCTCACATACAAAACTTGGGTTTTGCATCCCTCTGTAACTTTACTAGTGTTTCATGCAGGATGAAATTGGAAAGCTGTCAGGTGGAAAAGTCCATGTACTGACAGAGTAACGTGGGTATTAAACACCGTACAAGAACTGCTAGTGAATTTTTTAATTCTTCTACGTGGAGTCAACTTTCTAGGAAGAGGAAGTATTTAGAAAGCTGTGAGTGAAATGAACAAATATTGTACAGGAGAACTGCTGTTCCCACTGCTGTTTCTCAATTCTTGTTTATGGTTTTAAGCATTCAGAGTGATTTACAGTAGATCAAACACACTGCACTGGTTGTCAGCACATGAGCTCTGGCAGGGAGTAGAGATGTGGCCTGCTGCTCCTCTTGTCACCAGGCTTGCTCTTTTCTGGTTGTTGCTCTGAGGGAAAACACTGAGACAGCTCCTTCCAAAACCCCTGCCTCTCTCCAGCCAAGAGGCCTCTGCTAAAGAAGTCTTGGATGTGTGTGGTAGAGTGTGCTCCTCATTACAAATACGGGGAGAGTTTGGGCCATAGTGGGTAAGCAAAGCGTGGAGTTGCTTGTAATGTGAGAGAACAACTGGAACATGTTGAGCTCCACTTAGGGTGGGATGAAGAATGTGTTGAAAGCTTACGGGTAAGAATTAAGGGGAAGACTAATATAAGTGACTCTGTTGTGGCTGTTTACTGCAGGCCACCTGATCAGGAAGAGTACATTGATGAGGCCTTCTACAGACAGCTGAAAATCATGGTCACATGCCCTGGTTCTCATGGGGAACTTCAATCACCCTGATATTTGCTGGAAAGGCAGTACAGCGAGGCAGGCACAGTCCAGGAGGTTCCTGCAGTGCATTGATGATAACTGATACAGGCGTTGAAAGAGACAATGAGGAGGTATGTGCATCCTTAGGAGGAAAAAATGAAGTAGAGGAGGCAGGTGATCTGTATAGATGAGCAAGGAGCTTCTGGAAAATCTTCAATAGAAGAAGTTTACAGTCTGGCAAAAAAAGGACTGGCCACTTGGGATGTATATAGAAACGTTGCCACTGTACGTAGGGATGCAATGAGGAAGGCTAAGGCCCTCTTGGAATTTAACCTGGCAAGTAGGGAGGCTCTACAAAGAGATCTGGACATGCTGAATCGATGGTCTGAGGTCAATTGCACAAGGTTCAACAAGGCCAAGTGCCAGGTCCTATACTTGGGTCACAACAACCCCAGGCAACACTACAGGCTTGGGAAGAAGTGGCTGGAAAGGTGTCTGGTGGAAAAGAACCTGGGAGTGTTGGTTAACAACCAGAAACATATGAGCCAGCAGTGTGCCCAGGTGGCCAAGAAGGTCAATGGCCTCCTGGCTCGTATCAGAAATGGTGTGACCAGCAGGACTAGGGAAGTGATCCTGCCCCCAGTCAGTACTCAGCAGTGGTGAGGCCCCAGCTCGAGTACTGTGTTCAGTTTTGGGCACATCAATATAGAAAGGACATGGAGGTGCTGGAGCAGGTCCAAAGGAGGGCAGCAGGGCTGGTGAAGGCTTTGGAAAATGTACCCTGTGAGGAGTGCCTGAGGGAGCTGGGGCTGTTTAGTCTGGGGAAGAGGAGGCTGAGGGGAGACCTTCTTGCTCCCTACAGATGCCTGAAAGGAGGTTGTGGCGAGAGTGGGGTTGGTCTCTTCTCACTGGTGACAGGTGAGAGGACAAGGGGAAATGGCCTCAAGTTGCACCAGAGCAGGTTTAGGCTGGATATCAGGAAAAACTTCTTTGCAGAAAGAGTTGTTAAGCACGGGAACAGGCTCCCCAGGGAAGTGGTTGTGTCACCTTCCAGGAATGTGTTTAAAAAGCGTTTGGATGTGGTACTCGGGAACATGGTTTAGCAGTGGGCTGTTAGAGTTAGGGTACTAGGGTTAGGTTGAGGTTGGACTCGATGATCTTGAAGGTCTTTTCCAAGCTGAGTGATTGTGTGATTGTGTGATTCTGTGCTAGAAAGGCTCTACAGAGAGACCTGGACAGGCTGGCTCGATGGGCCGAGGCCACTTGTATGAGCTTCAGCACAGCCAAGTGCCAGGTCCAGAGTGAAATAATAGAGCCAATTATCATTTCTACTCTACCCTATCCTATTCTACATCAGATGTTGCCACTATTACTGAATAAAAGCATAGATAATTAAGATAGGCTGAACAAGGTATGATGTAACATAATAAATTGCAGAACTTCAATACTGAGTAAAAACAAGAAGCAGAATTTATGTTTAAATGTTTTGAACACTAAACCAACCCCCCTCCCCCCATTTTGACCAGAATTTTTATCATTATGATCTTAAACACTAAACCAACCTCCCACCCCCCCCATTTTGACCAGAATTTTTATCATTATCATCTAAGATCTTCAAACACTAAAGCAAGCCCCCTCTTTTCAGTTCCCCCAAGAATTTTGCTCAGTTCCCCCAGGAGCTCTTTGGTTCTTGGCTTTCCAGAGGGATTGGAGGCACCTGCAATGGAAACATGGATGTTAACAGGTGGCAAGGACCTACCTGCCTGATGGCTCCTTTAGCTCTGGAAGGCAGGTCCCTTGCCTGGCTTTGCTCAGACCAGATGAGCCAGTTTGGGCGGGACCACACCAACCAGCACCAGCCTTGCTCTGCCCTTGTTCAGAGCTGCGGGCCCATGGAGGAGCCCACTTGTCCCTGTGGCGGTGGCAGCAGTCCCACCTTTTGAGGGGGGGAGGCTTTTGCTGTTGGTGGACCTCACGTACCTCTGCTGCTTCCAGTCCTGCCACTGGCAACTCCTTGCCTGCTGCAGCATCCAGCTCCTCCTCCAAATGTTCTGAGCTGGGCTCGGTGGAACAGTCCAGCCCCTCTGTCTCCTGCACACAGCAAAAGAAGGGTTTCCAGGCCGCTGGCTGAAAATGGCTCACAGCGCCTTTCCCCCTCCTGACCCTCCTTTGCGAGCAGAAAGCCCGACGGCTTTGGCCCCAAGCCCCAGCCGGGGTTCCTCTGCCGGGGACAGCACCTCTCTGGAGGAGCAAGCGGGATGGGGACCCCTGGGCAGGCTTGCTTACCTCGGTGGTCTGGGTCAGCAGGGTGTCCTGGCTCCAGAGATCTGCCAGGCTCTGGGCGATGGGAGCCCCGCTGCTGTCCAAGCCAGAAGAGCTGGTCACCTCTGCAGCATCCGAGGCCTCCTCCATGGGCGAGGGCAGCCCTTCATTCCTGCTGCAGGTACTGCCAGCTGCTGAGGAGAACAGAGCAAAGAGCCGTGGAGGAGAAGTCCGGGCCGAGCGCTGCCGAACCCTCTGATCGCTGTCGCCCCGCCTCTGAGCACAGCGGGGAGAGGCGTCGTTTGGGCACCAGGGGCCCCGGGTGCTCGGCTCTCTCCTGCCGCAGAGCGCTGGGGCTGGCGCTGCCCTGCGGGAAGGGCGGCAGCAGCCCCAGGGCAGCACCGGTGCCCGCCCGCCTGCCAGGGGAGAGAGAAGGGCCGTCCTACCCTCGCCCTCTCCAAAGTCGCCAGCCGCCGGGCCACCTCCGTCTGCGCTGCCCGAGGGGACAAGAGGTGGCAGCTGCTCCGCACCAGCCTGCAAGAAATGCGGTGCGCTCACTGAGCGGCCCTGCAGCAGCGAGGGGCCCCGGCGAGCGGAGCGAGAGGTGGGGACGGCCGAGACTGCACCCCGAGCCATCCTCACCTCTGCCTGGCCCACCACCGTTGGCTCCGCGGTGCTGGCAAGTAGCATCCTGGCCTGGGCAAGGGGACAAGAGCGGAAGGTGAGGAGCGATGCACCAGATGCTGGGCCAGAGCAGCCTCTGGGGCCAGGGCCGAGACAGGAGGGACACTCACAGCTTTGTGGCTCCTCAGCCGCAGCAGGGGCTTGATGGAGGGCACCTGGATGACCTGGGCGCCCTCCACTCCTTCTTCTGGTCTGTACACGGGGAAGGAAGGGGCAGAGAAAGAGCTGGGTGAGGCCTGAGCCGCGGAGAGCGGCAGCAGTGGTGAGGACGGGGCTGGGCAGGCGCTGGCGGGACACAGCTGGGCGAAGCGGCTCTGCCAGCTCTGCCTGCTCAAGAGCTGCCCGCAGCTGAGGGGCACCTCTCCCGTGATGGGGAGCGGAGTGCCCATGTCCAGGGGTGCAGCTACTTCTGCAGCCTCCCCCGCGATGTGAGTGCCTGGGCGGCAGTGCCAGGCAGGGCTTACCCATGGAGCGCGCTGACCCAAAGCTCCTTGTCCTCGCGGGAGCTGCAGAAAGGGAGGAGAAACAGCCTGAGTGCCCTCTGCTCCCCAGGCTGCGGGTAGAGGTGGGTGCTGGTGCAGCCCTGCCTGGTGGGGACAGCCACAGAGGCAAGACAGAGCCCCATGGGGCAGGACAGGGGTGTTGCCCAGGCCCCTGGTGGGATGTGGCACCGAGACTCACCTGAAAGTGATAATGCAGAAGCCGTAGGGCCAGAAGATGAGGGAGGTGGTGGCCTCTCTTTCCTCCTCTTCAGATGCATTGGTGGCTGCCCCGTTCCCGCTGCTCACCACCTGCAGCGGAGTCAGAGCCAGGCAGAGCTCTGGGCGCGGGGCACCGCCACGTCTGCAGAGAGAAGAAGAGTCAGGGAGTGACCTGGAGATGGCCGAGCCCTGTGGGGCCCCTCCAGAGTCCACCTCCCATGGGCATGGCCGTGGGTGTGTCCAGCACCAAGGTGCCGGGGCCTGGGGCTGCTCCCTGGGCATCCCTGCCCTGGTGCCAGGGCTTGGAAGGAAAGGCAGCTGGGGCCTGCAAGTCTTACTTGGCCTTGGCGATGACCAGAGTATCTCTGAAGAGGAGGAGCTCCCTCTTTCTGGTCCTGCGGCCCTGCGTCACCCGCACCCGCTGTTGGAGGAGCGGCTCAGGGGACGGGGAGTCGGGCGTGGGGTCAGGGCATACCCTGCCGAGAAGACGGGACCAGGCATGAGCAAGGCGGCTGCTGCGGGGTCC
>WUAM01000047.1:87939-98894 GCA_024336885.1 Actenoides hombroni
CCCGCTGGGGCCCCACCAGGGGGGAGAAGTGGGGGGGGGGTGGGGGCCGGCCCGGGGCGGGGGGGCGCCCCGGCCCCCCCCCCCCCCCCCCCCCCCCCGTCGCCGTCCCTCCCCTTCTCCCCGCTCCCGTCCCGTGTCCCCTCCCCGCAGGCTCCGCTCCCTCGCCGGGTCCCGGCGCGTTGCCCCCTCCCGGCTCCGCAGCTGCCGAGTCCCGGTTCCCCTTGCCCCGCACCGCAGCTTCCTTCCCCCGTCTCGTGTCGTGCCTTGCCTTTGGCACACCCTCGAGTAGGTTTGCCTCCACGCGCTTTCTTCGTTCTTCTCTTTTTTTTTTGTTCGTTTGGGTTGGTTTTTTTTTAATGTGTTTTGTTTGGTTGGGTTTTGTGGGTTTGTTTTGTTTTTCTTTGTTTGGGGTTTTTTTGTTTGTTTGTTTTCAGTTCGTGCTCTCTCCCAGGTCCGGATTCCCGCAGACTCTGCGAACCTTTAGAGTTGGGAGGCGGTGGTGTGTGACCAGTTCACACCCTGGGAGCTCTGGGCTGCTGGAATCCTGCAAATTCGGGACTGACCTTTGTAATTTTGCCTCTCCAGCATGTTTTGCAGAGAAGGGTGCTTTAACATAGCAGCAAAAATGCCTGTGGCCGTTGTCCCCGAAAGGAGATGTGGCCAGAAAAAGCGGTGACAGGATGAGAAGGTTGTCATGAGTGAACTCCGGACTGTGGGTGACATCTTTGCAGGGAGTGGAAATCTTAACAGTCGTAGGGGGAGGAACTGATATCTTGTACCTTCTGCCCCGTCCCCCTCTTCATGTTTAAAAGCAGATGTTGAATGCTGCCTCACTTCTCTCTAGGAGGAACACAACCAGTGATGTCGCTGATAAGCTCTCCTGTTCTTGAGAGTTTCTTAAATTGAAAACCACATCGCTCTTGAGGTTGCTCGTGAGAGTTGGGCAGAGAGCAGTGGGCAGGAAACCACTAATGACACAACTTCTGATAGTTTGTTTTAATGAAGGGGAATCCTGCATTCTACAGTAGGAAAAGAAAACCCTGTAATTTCATGCTTGCCAAGTGTTAATTGACCTGACTCCCGTGAGGTTGTTCGGTCCATGAGTTTAGAAGTGAAGAACCTGATTCTGCACGATTTTTCACAAAGTGAACTGGGGGTAGATTACCCACGTGATTTCCAAGTGGCTTTGCAGAGAGGCAGCCCATTTCTTGCAGGACTGTGGCTTCAGCTCTGCGGCTATTATACGTAGCACAGCCTTATCTAGTTTCTGCTCTGCTAACCAGGAGGGTGTGGAATATTGTACACCCTGAACTTTGTTTCTTTCTGTATAGGTAACAGCCCAGGCCATCTATCTATGGGAGCCCATGCGTATGACTTGGTGAGATTACGCTGAGTGTCAGGAATTAAAAAGAATTGGTATTATAATCAGGTAAACTGTATAATGCCAGTATGTGCTAGATTACGGTGGGGCTTTTTTTAAGTACACCTTTGAGCCAGACTCTTCTAACTCAAGAATGGCCTTGGGCAGTAGGATGAATCAGAGGCGCTCCTCTAGCTTCCTTTTTTATTAGCTTCCGGGGTGAGTTTTTTGTGCTGGCTTGAGCCAACTGCTGCTGCTGACAGCTCCTCAACCAGCAAGGGCATTGGCTTGTGAGTAAGCAGGGTGGAGGGAAAAACTGCCTCTTCCGTTGCCAATCAGAAAGTGTACTGGGGGGAAGTCTCCCTTTACTTGTGTGTTCAGGCAGCTGTGTGGAAAAGGTCCCAGTTTCCCCTGGGTGCAGACACAGGGACCAGACAGACACAGGCTGTAACACTTCAGCTCTTGCATTTCATCTGCAGCCAGAGGGTTAATCCGCAGGCGGTGAACAGAATTATTTATGGGGTGACCTGCCAGGTAGAGTTTGATCCGTGGCATCGATGGGATTGTAGTTTGGTCAGGCTGATGTTTGCGGAGTTGTCGGTTCCCCGTCTACTGTCACATCCTGCGCTGTGCTCGACCCTCGTGCTCGAGTGCTGGTTCTTGCTGGTTTTGTGCTTAATTTGAAGTCATCAATGAGGTCTGAAAGAAAAGTTTCTCGGGCTGTGAATCTGCCTGCTGACCCAAGTGCCTATTAGCACCAATTATGAAGGTGGTTGTAATGAGGGTAGTGCCTCTGCTTTATGTAATACAGACCATTAGATGGTAACCACTTTTGTTCACTGGTAAGATGGGTGAGTTGATAGTTTTGAAGGATAAAGACACAGGTTCATGCTTTTCAGACAGAAAACACATATTGTGGCTTGTTAGTAACCTGTGCTTCGGAAACTAACATTGAACTCCTTGCATTTATTTTAAACACAACCCTGTAAATCACACCAAGGCAGTCAGAAATTCCCAGAAGTAACCGACGTGATTCAGTGTCACTCTGTCTGGTTTTATGCATTTCAGTGCAGGATGGTTTATGCCCCTGGATTATTCTGCAGGTTTGTTGATTGTACATTCAAATAGATGTGCTGCCTTCTAGTTTTTGTCCTCCATCGGTTAAACCTGAAGACTGCTACCTCTGCCACGGGGAACGCAGATGGCATAGGGGCTGAGTTTGAAATAGCAGGCAGCAGGGAGTGCAGGACTGGAAACTGCAGCGTTTTTAGGGAAGCCTAGAAGTGAGAGACGCATGGTTTGCAGTTTCTCACTTGCAATGAATTTTCAACCCAGTAACAGATGGGATTTTGGAAGCTTCGGCTTGAAGCACTGCCGATCATCTGATAGGCAACATCTTGCCTCTTTAAGCAACAGGATTTTTCTGAGCCCCACAAAGCCTCCTTGCAATGTGCTTCACCTCTGATTTGGGAAGGAAAGTCGCTATCTGGTGCATCTTCCTTGACAGCTGCTCCTCTTTGGAGCCGAACTAAATGAAGTAATCTATTCTTGGTCAAGTGCTTCTCTCATAAAATGGTTCAGTGGCTCTGCAGAAAGTGTTTTGCTCTAGTGCATTTTTTAAGGTGGGTCCTGGGAGGGCAAGGTTAAGAAACTTTTGGACAGCTTTAATTCCCAAGCCTTCCCCTGCCTCTTCACCTCCCATTCCAGTGATTCATTTCCATTTTGCCCTTAAAGTATGGGGCTACCTGGGTAGCTGTTGGAAAGGGAATGGCTCAATGTCACCTGGGTCCAGAAGAAATGTGGCCACTTGCTATGGCTCAAATACCTTAGCCACGTCACCGAAAGAATCTGGTTGTCACAGTGGCAAAAAGCAGCCTTAGAGTTTCAACCTGTCCTCTTGTATTTTGTTGGTATTTTTCTTTCTGAATAGATGTGGGGTTTTTTTCAGTGAACTGACAGGTCATTTACCCCAATAGTTGTTGGAGGCCTTTCAAACCCATTACATTTTTTTTTTCCTTGCTGGAGGGACCGGAGCACGGGACTATTCTTGTCGCAGAGAAGTATTTACTTTGTCAAAATACCATGTGGTCGTTGAGTTAAAATCAGCTGCATCATGTCTTAGGAATGGCAGTAATTTTTCAAATACAAACCAGTGCCTGCCAGCTACACTTGTGATTTACGTGAGCAGAAATGCAAAGGATCAGAGAGGAAGAGAGAGTGCTGCAGAATTAGGTTTTCTTACTAATGGTTTGATTTGTGATAGCTACTGATACGCTGGGCCATCCATCCGGTCTTGGCTTCACCTTCAAACCTCATACATCATCTGCGGAGTTGTCTCGAAATACGGTCCGTGATCAAAGGAGTTTCACAGTACTGATAGCAGAATTCCTCTTTGTTCCAACTTGCTGCTTGCCTTACGCCTCCCGTTCCTGCAGAACGCTGCTGACTTGAAACTGAAGTCCACTGTTGTGTGACAGGTTCCTGACCAGGGCTCTAGAAGGATGGAAGAATCCACCTGGGGAACGCTACAGGCAAGCTTATAACTACCTTAGTGCAAAGTCATAAATGCATTTATCCCCTTGCTACCAGCATGAGACTTTGTTCTTGGGTCTGTTGCTTGTAATTTAGGATTGAATGCCTGAAATACAGCTATAGATTTTGATGCATTTGCCAGGAAACATGTGCTAGTAAACCTGGAACTCAGATATGAATTACTAAACAGCTTTCTAGGTGGCCAGTTCATGTTTGTTTTCAAAAACTGAAGGTGTTACAGTGTGCTGGTTGGACCAGTTGCTGAAGTGATAAAATAATAAAAATACCTTTTTGGTACAGTATGGAGTGTACCTCCCAGGAATAGAGGCAGGAGCATTGTTTAAAGGATGAATTGCTGTGGCAGCCTCTCGAAGCTTTCAGATAGGTGTCTGGCACATTGTCAGGATGGATCTAGAAACAGTAGTGATTGTTCTGTGGAGACTGTTCTTTGGCCACTCCTTATACTCTGCAATTTCTGGAGGTGTTGCTGCAATAAAAGTGGCCCTCGTGCTGGGAAGTGTGGATCTGGGCAAAAAGTTCATTGAGGTACAATGGGGATAATAACTGTGTTCTGCTCTTGGGAAGGTTGGTACTTGGATCCTCTGTAATAATCCAGTGGTTTATAACTTCAGTTCTGAAGTTCTAATACTGTCAGAATGTCATTGGCAAATTAGTGGCCAGTTAGTTTTGGAAGAGTGATAGTTTTTACTTTATTTTTTTTAAATGCAAGGTAACTAGCTTAAGTATTAGAGACCTGATTCTTGCAGCACTTCCATTCTCTTTGCTCTGACGTGTAGTGGGGGCTTCAAGCAACAGAGAGATGGAGCTTGCTGTAAAGGACTGAAGTAGCTCTAGAAAACGAAGGGAAGGCTACAGTATGTGGTGCCTGGCTTCCAAATTCTTTATCTCCTTCCAGCTTGTGCAGTTTAATTGAAAGTGATCTGCTTACTACAAATTTGGGAGTAGCTTGTGTTTTGTTCTTCTTGACAACAAAGGGACCAGTGTTCTCGTTTGGCTTTGTCGCTTCCAGAGTAAGACCCTTAGTTCTCAGCCAAGATTTTCCGTTCCTTGTTTCAACACTATCCCCCTGTTTGCTTGTTACCTGAGATGGGTGGCGAGATAAATTAAAGGTCTGCAATTAAAGGTCTCTGGAAATGTGAAACTGTCTGGCCATGCGGTGCCAGCCCTCTGAGCAGGAGAACACAAACAGAAATCAATGAAACCACAGGCATCCGTTACAGGAGAGTAGTCTATTAGGAAGCCTGTGTGGAATGAGGAGAGCTGAAGGTGCAGAGGCCCAACTGAAACCCTGTATGAGAGGTTCTCCCCATGGTAGCCCTGCCAGCTTTCCATAGGGGTGCTCTCCAGTGGAGGTGAAGAAGTTCTTGGCAGCACATCCCAAGTTTCTTAGAACGCTGTGGGCCAAGCCACGGTATGAATTCTTCTCATGCAAATCGTGGGGAGAGCTTGTCTTGTCTCTTTCTGAGCACGTGGATGGGAAGGGGGAGGTGTTGGAGGCCTGAGAGCGCTTGTACAAAAATTCATGGCTGTAATTCTGGTGGGTTACGTTGGGAGCCAGTGAAGTGGGATCCCTTGGCTTTATATTCTCCGTGGGTCTTGCAGCTTGAGTTCGGTGTTGACTCTTGTGATGCTAGCAAGGGACGATGCTGAAGCTTGAATTCAAGAGAGCTTTATGATGAGGACTCGCCTGTAGGCACAGCTGGACTCCAAGTGCTCAAGTGTTTTACTCATTAGACCTCCCCTCATCTGCTCCCTCTGGAAGCAGCGCATCCAGCAGAACTCATTAGATAGTAACACTCGCAGTACTGTACAGTAGTATTTTCAAGTTTTCTTTCTATTTCCTTTGATGTTTTGCCCAGTAAGAACTAGGACAGTGATTTAAAGCCAGTGGCAAATTCACTTAATTCTTTTGAAAGTGCCAGACTCTTTCAAGTTGGGAATTAGCTGAGTTAGTCCAATTTATCAAGTGATAGGTTGGGGTTGGGTTTTTTTTTTTGCTTTTACAAATCTGCTTGAAAGTTTCATTGCAAAAGTTACTCTTGTACTTAATGTATCCAAACACAATTTGCGTGTTTGTTGGCTCGAAGGAAAAAAAGAGAGAAGGTGGTTACAGACAGAATTGTTAAAATTCAGTTGCAGTTGTGTTTTGTAAACGAGAACCTGTTTCTTCACAGACCATAAAAATAAACATTCAAAATCAGAGGTAACTGTTGTAAAAACTGGATTTCAAGCCTCTGGGAGGTGTATAGGTTGTTAAACCCAGGGTGCAAGTACCACAACACTCAGAAGGTGTAGGTACAAACCCCTTCTTTTGCATGGGACAACCCAAGGCGTGGCTACGTGCCCGCTTACTTCCAAGGCTTTCTCCAAAATGCACAACACAGAGAAGAATCACAACACTTGGGAGTTTAGTGAATTCCTGTGGTACCAACGAGCTTGATTTCTGTGGTCATCTGATAGTTGAAAAGGTGTTGGAACACGATCCCTCTAAAGGAGGGGACTATGATTTCAAATATATATTTTGGAGAATGCTAATGGTTCAGGCTAGGTGTTACTGCTCAGATTTCAAAGAGGCAGAATAAAGCTGCAGGGCTTGGAAGTTACACACCCTACAAGAATATCAAGCACCCTTTAACCTAACAAGATCTCGAAGCCACCTGCCATTGCAGTGCCTGGCTCCTGTAGCCTTGCCAGCAGATGAAAAGGAGCAGTCTCATCTTGTATCCTGCGTGTTCAGAAGGTCACCGCCTCACAGTGAAAGCTGTGGGATGTGTGTCTTGGTCAATGAATGAATTCAATGTGCTTGGCAGATGTGCTTTGTGAATGTGGAGCTGGGAAAAGGTGCGGCTTTGATAGCACCAGGGGCTGAGGTTTCTCTGGAGCATGGTAGAGAGGACAACACTGGCAGCTGTTGCTGCACCTTGTACTGCTCGGAATTGAGCACCACTAAACTGGGAATGGCAGTTTGGTGTCACTGGCTTCTCTTCTATGTCAGCTCGTGGGAGGTTGGCTTGATGAAACCCCAATGTCTTCCAGCAGCTGGGTTGAGAACCACTAAGTTAACAAGCAGTGTGGTGTCATCTTTTTGCACATGGAAGCCATGTGCCAAAAGCAGCTCCCAAGTTGGGTTCTTCTGCATCTCTTCCTTCCGCTCAAATACCAACATTCAAAGTCTGAATCAGCCAGACCTGCAACAGACTGTAGCCTTAAAAACAGTTTTACACTGTGGCTAACACCTCGTTATTTTGGGGTTTTTTCTTCCCTTTCCCTGTTTTAAAGGTGTTGGGTGAGCCCAGTTCTGACTGTGGGACATAGATGGAGGTTGCTAATGCTCTGGGAACAAAATCCTGAGTAATCTTGAAGACAACCTGAAATGGTTGCTGTAAAGAGATGTATCAAGGCAGCCTGATAAAAGTTTACAAAAGCATGAATCTTCAAGAAAAAAAGGCCAGGCTTCTTTTCTTTCCCCAGCTGTATATCTGCAGAAGGGGACTTTTCACGATGTTCCGAGGAGACTGGAATTGCAAGTCTAGTTTTTTCTGGTGTGTGTGTGTTTATTTTTTTTTTGTTGGTTGTTGTTGTTTGTGTTTGGGTTTTTTGGTGGTTTTTTTTTGTTTGTTTGTTTTTTCTTTGTTTGGTTTGTTTGTTTTTAGGGTTTTGTTGTGGTTTTTTTGAGGGGGGGTAGTTCTTGTTTGTTGGGTTTTTTGTTGTTGTTTTTTTTTTAAACCAAACACTGGGCTAAGTTGGGTGGAGTATATTCAGGAGCAGGTTGGCTCCTACCCTCCTAGTAGTGATTTATTCCTCCATTGGCTCTCAGCACTCCCCCTTACTCCAGACATAAGCTGAGGCAGCTAATGTAGATTAATTCTTTATCTGAGCTTAAAATCCCTAAGGGCCTTTCAGAGTGAAAATAATAAAAGGGAGTGGAGATCCCAGTGAAGAAAATCACACAGCTAATGATTTGTGTATGTGTTACCCGTATATAAAATAAAATGCATACTTACTGTTACGTGCTGTGACTCTGTTTTGCATTATTCTGGTCCAGGTTTGCAGGGAAATGGTTCAGAAAATTACTGCATGTGTAAAATCAGCAGAGCTTTGAACTCCATGTTGAGGTGGGTAGCCTTGGTTTGCCTGATCTGAATCTACTAAGAAGCTCTAATTAAAATACATGGGCTAATTTGCCATTGGGTCTGCCACTTGCTCCAGAGCGCTGTTGTGGAACTGACTGTGGTTTTAGTCTGGAGAGTTTAAAGTCATCAGAGACCATTAGATCATCTGGTTGGAGCATTTGTGTAAGGCTTGTGAAGCCATCTGTCTTCCCATGGGCTGAGGTGGTGAAGTTGTTTTTTCTAAAGCCGTGCAAGCTTTGAGAGATTAAACCATTGATCCTAGGATCTGATCCAATCTATGATGCTGAGGGAGACAGGAATATCCAGAAATTGATGCTGGCATGACTGAAAAAAATCTTTCCCGGTCCCAAATTTGGATATTAGTTTGATTTTCAACTGTGTGTGCAGGAGAGCCTCTGCAAAACCTTAGGTTAGTTGCCTGTCCCACCTCCAGGATAATACTCTCTTATTTAGAGGAGAGCATAAAAATCTTGGCAGACTTTTGATCAGTTGTGCATCTGGCAGACACCAGACTGAGACTTCCTTGTCCTTGGCAGGTGAGCAGGTAACGCCTGTTTTGGGGTTTGGCCATTGGAATAGTCTTAGGTTGGAAGGGCAAGTTTTGGAAGCCTGGTGAGGACGGTGGATCTTCCTGAATATAGAAACCCACAATTCCAGAATCCAAATTAGAAAGGCTGTGCTGTATCCTCCTGTGTAGGCAGACGATGCTCTCGTTTCTCTGTGTCTTAGTGCCTGTTTTTATGATAACCCAGCTTAAAAATTCAAAGCATAAGTAAAAGTCCTTCAAAGTGTCTTCCTGTGTGCAAGGTCAGCCTGAAACAGTAAGTACAGAAGATGTTAAAAGGTCCACCACTAGCTCATCAGCTGTTTGAAGTCTAATGATGGCTGTTAATTAAAGCATTTCTGCCTATGTAATCCTGTTATTCTGGATTATTTGCATTCAAAATATTCAGCAGTCTCTTGGAACACTGTAGAACTGAGGCTGAATATCAGCATCGGCCATTTCAGGGGTAGTAATTTTTTACATAACAATCAGTTCATGTGCATTTTTCGCAGTGTTGAACCAAGACTGACTTTTGTTTTTTGAAGAAGTCATCTGACGTATAAATCTTAATTACGCTCGTCTCCATTTCTCAGACACAAATTCCTGGGAAGTTACAAGACCGTTTTTACCCAAACATCAAAAAGCCTTTGTTCCTATTAAGAATTAATTCCTTGGGCAGTTCCTTGTTGCTTAAATAAAGCCACTGTGTTTTTTGGGGGTTACATCTTGGCACCAGAGAGCATACCAGGCTCCTGCAACGAGGGCTCTCGGGCGCAAATGCCATTTCTTAATGCGGGGTTGTTGCAGAATAAAAGCACATACTTCTCTTTCCCTACGACAGTTTCTGACTCTTCGGTTGAAAGATGTAATGAGATGGAGCCTGGTTATTGCAACAGTGCTGAATGTGATTCTTTGTTCTGAGGAAGCAAGACCCAGCCCTCTCCTATCAGCTGGTGGGGAGGGCAGGCTGGGGAGAAGTGGGAACGTGGTATTTGGAAGCGGTTATCGTGTCTTTGTAATGGGTGGAGGGGTGGTTATTTTGAGCCAAGTTGGAGATAACGGGGTCTTGCAGCGGCTAGGTTTCTTCAGGCCAATAAATCCACACTTCAAATGTCTTTGAACAAGTTCCGTTTCATTCTGCTCAGAACTGCACGCCAAACGCTGTGTGATGATTTTTGCCTCGTTTGCTTCGCATTCAGACGTTCTAGATTCGCTTCGCTTTCAGAAGAGTCCTGACAATGAGTTAGTCTTGTGGCTAAGATGGGTCTAGGAATTAATATTTGGTTCTCATATGTGATTGTGCTGCGGATGAGCAGCACGACGCTCAGGTTTTCTGTCCTGGGTTTCCCTGCACGCAAAAGGGGACGGTTGCTGCGTTTCCAACGCACGCCGAGGGTACGCTGCGAGAGACACTGAATTAGTGCAGGAGACCACGTGCCCAGGTGGGTACTGGCTCTTTGAAGCTGGAGCTGACCACACCACCACCGTCCTTCCAGATGGAGTCGTTGGTAGGCGCTGAAGGATACGCCTGACCCTGCTTTCATGGGAACACCACCAGCTCTCCTACTGGTTTCACTAGAAGCTGGATCAGTCTCTGTTAAGTTGCTGACAGATCTCTTGCAAATGAAGGCTTCTTCCAGGACTCTTGTGGTTTTTCAAAATGTGTTTTGGGTGGTTTTGATTGGATTTGGTTTGTTGGGTGGGTGGGTTGTTTGTTTGTTTGTTTTGTAATGTGCTGCTTCTCATTTTCTGCCCTATACATGATATTGAGGCTTCTTACTGTTTAAGTGCCACTGTTGGTGTTTCCCAGATCAGGAGTGTGATGAATCTTGTGTCTTCATACCACTGCAGGGAGCGACATAACTAAACCTGCTCTTCCCCTCATAACGCTGCCTTTTGCCAGCCCCCGTCAAACTCCGTGCCCTCTCAGAAACTTGCAACTCACCATTAACTTGCTCAGAGCCCTGGCTGCCCTGGAAAGCCCAGCCTGTCACAGGTTTTCTTGGCCATTGGTGTTGTAATCACTGTTGCTTCATAGAATCCTAGAATGATGGGGGTTGGAAGGGACCTCTGGAGAGCATTGAGTTCAACCCCCCTGCCAGAGCAGGGTCACCCAGGGCAGCCCACACAGGAACAGATCCAGGGGGGGCTGGAAAATCTCCAGAGAAGGAGACTCCACAACCTCTCTGGGCAGCCTGGGCCAGGCTCTGCCACCCTCACACCAAAGAATTTTCTCCTCCTGCTCAAGATGGAACCTCTTGTGTTCCAGTTTGTGACCGTTGCCCCTTGTCCTATCCCAGGGCACCACTGACAAGAGCCTGGCCCCTTCTCCTTGACACCCACCCTGCAGAGATTTGGAACCATT
>WUAM01000047.1:136651-154648 GCA_024336885.1 Actenoides hombroni
TCCCCTCTCAGGCTTCTCTTCTCCAGGCTAAACAGCCCCAGGGCTCTCAGCCTTTCCTCACAAGAGAGATGTTCCAGCATCTTCACCATCCTCTTAGCCTCCCTTGGACTCTCTCTAGTTTTTCCCCATCCCTCTTGAACTGGGGGCTCTTGAACAACATCCACTGCTCTCCCTGCATCTGCTCACTCGGTCACACCATTGTAGAAGGCTGACTAATCTGATGATTAGTCAGACATGCCTTCCCTTCAGTAAATCCACGCTGGCTACTCTTGATAACTGTGCTTTTTCTTTTTTGCAACAGGACTTCCTGATGGAAACATTCATTATGTTTAAGGATCTGATTGGAAAAAATGTCTATGCAGCTGACTGGATGGTTATGAATATGATGCAGAGCAGGTATAGAGTTGGTGCTGGCTTGTGAATCACTGAAGTTACATGGGCTTATTTTCTTTTACAGATTCAGGGTGATTTAAATTAGGTTTCTATTAGATTTCTGTTGGTAGACCTGGAAATCTTTCTTCTCCTGCCCAAAGACACACAGTCAAAGCCACACAATGTTTTTATCCAATCACTTACCTGCTGGAGAGCATGACGTAAGTCCAAGAAGCCTTCCTGGTTTCAATTCTGGGGGAACCACCTGGCAAACAAAGCTGGAGGTGGGCATAAGCGTAGTGTAGGGTTTAGTGTGCTGAACTAGACCTACCCAGTTCACTTCCGTCCACCGCTGTGGACTTTGGCCTCATGTGAGACAGTGTCCCCTGCTGTGGCTGTACAACTTGAATGGCTCTGGCTCACTGTCAGTCTGCTGTGTTGGACAGCAAAGCATGGCCAGAACCTGCTACCCACCACACAGCAGGTCCTGTACACCTCTGAGTTGGATGTTCCCACAGGCAGTATCCACAGAACCACGGACAAAAGGAGGAGATCACAAGCAGATAACTCCAGTTTTCACGGCTCAGTCGTGCCAGTCACCTTCAGAACAGGGCAGCGTAGCTCTGCTGTGTCCTAAGGGTGCAGTGTGGAGAAGGACTTGAAAGTGGCAATTTGTGTGAGTGCTTCACTGGTGAGGGTAGGCTGAACTGGATGAGAAGCTACCACCTGGAATGACACTGCACTGTCAAAGAGCTTGGATGACCCACAAAGTATTTTGTTTTACACCTGCCTCCAGTCAAGGTTTCTTTTGTTCAGAAACAGAGGAATAACTTCCCCTGAATGCCCTTCTACAAGGGAAGGAGTTGAAATCACTTTACAGCAGAATATGTGTCGCCTGCTCTTGTCTCCTGAGCTTACACGTAGGAGTCGTAAACCCAGAACTGCAGCCTTAGTTTTTCAAGAGCCACCTTTTATTTGCTGTGTTTATCTCTTGCAGGGTTTTCCTCCGAGCAGTGAACCAATTTACCTCTGTACTCAACCGTTTCTTTCTGGATCAAGCAAGCTTTGAACTCCAGGTAATAGTTCCATTGTTGTTTTGGATTTTTCTTACGGACCTCAGTCCTGAAAGGCAGGAAGAACAAACAAACCCCACTCTGGAGCGTGCCTGTGGAAAACATCCATAGCCTTTTTTAGGAAAACAGCAGAATGCAAAGCATTTCTGAATTACAGAGATGTGCTTGGTGCAGGAATTAGCTGTAAGCCAATACAACTGCCACGGGCTGACGACAGCCCGTCTGTGCTTGGCCAGTTAAGAACACAGTACTGCATGGGCTTACCCACTGTCACTTCCTTTAGTTGGGAAGTACAAGCTAAAGGAAGGAGCGAGGAGTCCTCAGTTGCTCTATGCTTGGGATGGCTGAGAGCACAGACTCATCTGCCAGCTCATTGTTGGTCCAACTCCTCACCAACACTTACCTGGGAGGCTACAGCGTTTGAGGCTGTGTAGCTCTGTTGTGCTGGTTGTTGCTTTTTCTTTATGCCTTCTCCTATTTTAGGCTTGTTTTTTCTTCCACAGCTCTGGAATAACTATTTCCATTTGGCAGTGGCCTTCCTCACTCATGAATCCCTCCAGCTGGAGACCTTCTCGCAAGCCAAACGCAACAAAATTATCAAGAAGTGAGTTTATGTTTTTAAAAGTTGCCAGGCCTTTTTGCTTTTAAGGTGCTTCATTTGTACTGTCCCAGACATAGCCCATAGAAGCTTAGAATGAGGTGAAGCGTGATGTTGGAAGTGCTTGATGAATGGATGGTGAGAAAGGGAGGAGCAGTGACTAGGACAGATGGCAGGTCTTTACTCTGTGGATGTGTAAGTCTGGTCAGATGGATCCCGAGTTGTTTGAGCTGAACTTAAGCATCTTGCCAAAAGATTCTTCCACTCTTCAGTGGTGAGGTCTGTCACAGAAGCCCGTAGTTCCCAAAGCAATAGCTTATGCAATTCCTCAGCCATCACGTAAGGTAGGTAAGCAAGAATCCTAAAAGCTCTGCAGCTTTTTAGTCCCCTCTCTTTGCTTTTTCCGTTTTGAGAACAAGGGCACTTCAGAGGCATTTATCAAGCCAAAAGCAGTAATTTTTAATAACGTGGCCAAATTCACAATGACACTGAGCAGCTTTTACTTCTCCGCTTAGCTGGAATCGAATGCCTAAATATCTCTGCAGATCTTGACGTAGAATTTTCTTGGGCCATGCATTGTTATTGTTTGCCATATTTTTTTCTGTAATAACGATAGCTTTAGGAAGCCTGGTAGTTAAATATTCTTACCTTCTCCCCATGTCAGCAGTTAAATTTTGGGTAGAACTGGATGAGGCAACAGGGCTGCAGCTTTATTCCGCTCTCAGGGAGTCTGCAGTCTTCTGTCATAATGGCACGTGGCCATTTCTCTTCCTCTGTGCACTCAGCATTAGTGCTGGGCAGGGTAAGGGAAAAAAAAAAAAAAAGATGAGGTGAACATCTAACAAAAGGTGTGGAATGTTGAGCATCTTCTTGGTAGACCCTTAGCAGGGAAGATAGACTGAGACCCCTTAGTATAAATGCCTGGCATATTCAGGCTTGTGTGTGCTGGGTTTTATTAGGAGAGGGTAATAGGTTTTGTGGATTTGCCATTAAATTTCTTCGGCAGCTTTGCAAAGGTAGTTTCTTTCTCATCTTTTTTCATCTTTTTCTTTCTAATGTTTTTTTTCTAGGTATGGAGACATGAGGAAAGAAATTGGCTTCAAAATAAGGGATATGTGGTATAACCTGGGTGAGTTCCCGCTTCATTCAAGCTCTCAAACTGGGTTTCAAATCCTTTATTTCTTTATAAAAGCTGCTCATATTTAGTGTGGGCAATTACACTTAAGGTTCAGCTGGTTTAGAGTACAAAATCTCCTTTCCTTGAATAGCATGCCAGAGCTGATCTGTTCTCATGTCAGCTGCTGAGACAATTTCTTAGGTTCCTTATGAAGGACGTTCTGCCGTACGAAGAACGAGAGCAGAATTTTTCAGAGAGCCTTTGTGATTTGCAACTTTGCATGCAATTCAGTTCAGTTATTTTCTTGGACTGTTCCTGAATTTTGGAGCTGTAGTACGTTCACTCTACCTTAAGTAGCCATAATCTACATAAAATAGGCACTGAAGCAGAATGCCAGTGTTTTGTGGTCTTTATATGAACAATGTGCTTCAATTTTTTGATATCCAAGTCCTGCCATTAAGATCTATCTGACTTTGACTTTCTTGTAGGTCCACACAAAATAAAATTCATCCCAGCGATGGTAGGCCCAATCCTGGAGGTAACCCTGGTCCCAGAGCCTGAGCTCCGGAAAGCTACCATTCCCATCTTCTTTGATATGATGCAGTGCGAGTTCAACTTCAGTGGGAACAGAAACTTCCATATGGTGAGGGAGCCTCATGTCTTAGTAGATGTTTCTTAGATGTTTCACAGTGTGCATTGGGCAAGAACGAGAAGAGAATATTTAAAAACAAACAAGCAAACAAAAAACCCAAACAAACAACAAAAAAAAACCCCAAACAGAAAACCCAAACAAGCAAAAATAAAATCCACACACAAAACAAGCATTGTGGCAAACACTTTGGGAGGTTAAGTGGTTTGCAGAAGTCGGGACTCTTCAGTTCTCTCCGTGGCTGTACCTTTGCATGACTGTGATAATTATTTCCTCTGTTTTCATTCCTTTCTGCATTTTCAGGTGTGTGAATACCCACATCTAAATTGTGAAGCAACTCGGAGACCCTAAAAAGGAATCACAGACGGGTTTGGGCTGGAAGGGACCTTTAAAGGTCATCTGGTCCAGCCCCCCTGCAGGGAGCAGGGCCATCTGCACCTAGAGCAGGTTGCTCAGAGCCCCAGCCAACCTCACCTGGGATGGTGCCAGGGATGGGGCATCCACCACCTCTCTGGGCAGCCTGGGCCAATATCTATTTACATGTATCATAACAATTTAAGTCCCCCAAGACAAATCTTGGGCTGTAAATACGAGTTACTGTAAAGAAAATTGCTGGGCAGTCATGTGTTAGGACTATGTAGTTGTTTATGGAGTGATCCCTTATTAACTTCAAATTTGACCCCTCATTTGTGAGTACTGGTGCCACCGTTATGGAAAGGAGAACAGGGATACAAAGGACAGACATGACTTGTTGAGGTTACATCAGTAAAAGGACAGAGCAGGGAACAGGACTTGGATTTCCAAGGCTCACCCCTGTGCTAATTTCTCCAGCAGTTACTTATTATTGCTAGTGAGACAGCACCAGAAAGTAAGGAAGGAAAAAGAGAGCTTTGCTTTTGCACCAAGGTTTAAGTTTTCACTGTGGTTTCTAAGGACTTTTTCTTCCAGCTTTCCTCTGGGGATCTCAGACATTAACATCTGAACTGGCAGGCAGGGGACACTGTAGTCACGCTGTAGACAGTCTTCTCCCTGGAGATGGGCAGGAGCTGTCCATCCAAAAGGCAGCCACCTTGGCATTTCAGACTGTTGTCAAGTGTGACGTGCATCTCCCAGAGCACCAGCCTCACACCAGCTTAGAGCCCAGCTTCAGTATGCACACGGGATCTTTCTTCCCTTGGGAGCATCAGCCTTTGGTGTGGTTGGCCCCGGGGTCTCAGGGGTTTTTGGAGTCAGTAGAAGGAAGCAGGATGTGTGTGGCATGGATTTTCCATTCCAATGGTGTTTAGATACTAGCTATGGTTGTAACTGAGACATACATACACGCTTGACCTGCTGGCACGTAACGGGGCCTATCGTCATTGCTAGATGGGTAAGCACACAGGACGTGGTTCTTGCATCAGGAGAAGTTGCTTTAGTTAGTAGTCACAAGTGTTTATAATGGCCAGAGAGTTGTGACTTGCCCTTAACTGATGGTAGCAGTTCAGTTTCTTTAGAGTCAGGGAATGGCCGGTCTGTAAGCTGGCTGCTTCTCCATCCTAGCAAAACTGAACTGCTAATGGATGGGGGAGAAGGGGAAGAATCACCCCATTGCAAGATGAGAGAGGGAAGATCTGTGTTTCCTTGCTCCAGTCTCATCATTTTGGCTTCTTACCATTTCTATTCTGCTCCCACAATGAAAGTGTCCTTTAGCTTGGCTGGCAAAGCCAGTTGTCTGATGGTGTGGCAGTTCAGAAATGCCAGCCTCAAGCGTTGCTGATGTTCAGGCCACACTCCTAAGAGCTGCTGTCTGTTTGATTGTGGGGGTTTTTGCCTTTTCAGTTTGAAAATGAGTTGATAACCAAGCTGGACCAGGAAGTGGAGGGTGGCCGAGGAGATGAACAGTACAAGATTTTGCTGGAGAAACTGTAAGTTTTATAAAGAACGTGGAGCTGCTTCTTTTTTTTCTTTTTTTTTTTTTTAACATCTTAGTTGGCTATTTTTCTAATGCAAAGAAACCCTAATTCATTATTCCAGTGAGGAGAGAGACTCCAGTGAATGCAGGTGACAGTGTTCTAAATGCTACACAGGTATTCTGAGACTGATTGCCTTAAAATGATGCTTTTATTCTTGCACAACTTGCACAACTACCCTAAACCTGGAGGTGAACATCTACAGGCAAGTGCAAGTGGCAAGGGGCATCTAAGTGAAAAAGCTCAGGAACAGCAGGCTCAGAGTTCAAGCAAAATCAGAGCCTTCTTTTAGCACCAAGAGTAGAACCCAGGTTTTTGATCAAAGCAAGTTTTGACCTGCCTGACTTGGGTATCTCAGGGCCATGGGTGTGCTGCTGTAATTGAGTGTTCCCTTCTGTCCCTCTGCATCTTCTGCAGCCTCCTGGAGCATTGTCGGAAGCATAAATATCTGTCTGCTTCTGGAGAAGTCTTTGCTTTGCTGGTCAGCAGCCTGCTAGAGAACCTGCTGGACTACAGGACAATCATGCATGATGAAAGCAAGGAGAACCGCATGAGCTGCACTGTCAATGTCCTGGTATGGGGAAGGCTGGATTTGGATATGGATGCTTCTTTACTGACCTGGCTCTTGTGGATTCTGAAGGATTTTTATGGGTGGTTTTTTTAGTATTTTTTGGTGGGGTTTTTTTCATTAATTCTTAATTTCTGGTTAATGATGGGCCCAAGTCAGGCCACCAGCTATTGACAGCTATAAAACCTAGAAAGATGTATGGTCCAAACTCAAGTCATATGGCTGGGTTTTTTTCTACGTGATGATCTGAAGTCCTGAAATATAGGCAGGGAAGATGGCTAACTGAAGTTTGGGAAATGGGGTCTGAAGTCCCTGTTCCGGTGCAAAGAGCCTGTAGAACTTTGGACAAGTCACTTTCTCTGTTTGACTTAACCTTTCTCTAGAGGCGACAGTAGCCCCACCTCATGTTAAGGGGATGGTTGCATGGATATATGCACCCAGGTAGGCAAAACAAGAGCAGAGATCTTTGAAATATCTAAAACCGATGTTCAAGTTACTTGCCTAGAGATGATCATGCAAATCTGTGGTGCTTTACATCATAAAACTATGACTTGTTTCTATTCTTGGCAGAATTTTTACAAGGAGAAGAAACGAGAGGACATTTATATCAGGTCGGCTGTTTCCCTCCATAATCCCTGACAGAAACCTTTATTTCTCCTGGTGTTCTGTACGCTGACGCAGGGTCTTGCATGTGAAGCAACTACTGCTTTTCATTTATTTAGGTATCTGTACAAACTCCGGGACCTGCACACAGACTGCGAGAACTTCACCGAGGCAGCGTACACCCTCCTCCTCCACGCAGAGCTGCTCCAGGTATTGCACCGAGGCCAGTTTCAGTTTCCACTCTCGGGGTATGGGATTTAAATGAAGCACAAACAGCTCAGAATAAATAAGTCACTTTTTTTTTTTTTCTTTTTTTTTCTAATGTGATTTTGCATTACTTAAGTTCTAGTGGCCCTTAAGGAGCTTCAGAATTTTGCTAACTGCACAGCGGCTAAATTGGTGAAAGCAAAAATGTTATTAGCATCAATTTGTTACATACTCTTGGTGAAACTACAGCGAGCTGGGGGAAAATGTCCCATGTTCAGGGTCAACGTGCAGTGTTGTTCCACTTCTGTGTGAACAGTGTAAACTGCATTGGCCTAGGCCATCTTAATTTGGATTTGTTAACCTCTGCATGTCTTCCACGGGTTAATAAAGCAGTTAGTGCCTCTGTGTAAGACCTTAAGCCAAAATGACACCAATTTTGCAGACATAATCAGCTTGTATTAACACTTTAAAGTGGTTTGGTTTTTTTTTTAAATACAACCAAAAAAAAAAAAATAATTAACAAGTACAGATGAATTCTTAAACTGCTTTAAAAGGAACCTTTAACATAGAAAAAGAATTGCACAGACCTGAAGCTTTCTGGCTGCTTATGTGTGTGGTGTAAGAGCATAATCATCAGATGTTTTTCTGAGCAGCTGGCTGGAGTGGTTTAAGAAGTGACTGACTGGCTACTTGTTATTCTAACCATGCTGCTGAGGTGCAGGGTTTGTGTCTGCGTTCCCAGTTTACGTTAGTCAGCAAACTCAGCTTTTATCTCTGCAAAATTTCCTTGCTCTCCCTTTGCATTGCTGATGGGCTTATCTTGGATGCATCCCCATAGAAGGTGAGTTTAGCCACTGCCAGGATTTGTTAATCTGAAAATTGTTCCAGTTCTTTCAGCTTTGCCTTTTTTGCCTCTGTTCCAGTGGTCTGAGAAGCCGTGTGTCCCCCACCTGCTGCAGAGGGACAGCTACTACGTCTACTCACAGCAGGAACTCAAGGAAAAACTCTACCAAGAAATTATCTCCTTCTTTGACAGGGGCAAAGTGAGTGTCTCTGCAGTGTCCTCTCTGTTTGCCAGTAAATGCTTGGCTTGGTGACTGTAACTGTCTGAAGTTGGCTTCAAGGGTAAAACCAGATGTGATTCCAGCTTAGGTCTGGATTTTCATAGGGAGCCCAGCACTGGCATGAGCAGAGCATGTGTTTGTCTTTCTATTTCCTTGTTAGTCAAATTGCATCTCAAAAATTAACCCTATTAAAGACACTGGTTTGGTGAGGCAGCTATAGGTATTTTCCTTTCTTCTGGGGGACAGCTTTCGTCGGGTTTTTTGTGTTGCAGTAGCTATGGCTTGTCTGGCTGATACTGAACTTGGGTTAGTGGCCCTTTGAATAGATGGTTCCACCAGGACTATTCAAATTGCAGTAGCTATGGCTTGTCTGGCTGATACTGAACTTGGGTTAGTGGCCCTTTGGGTAGATGGTTCCACCAGGACTAAATGAGACAAACCCAAGGAAGCCTGATGCAGGGGCCTCTAGTCGATGCAGGGGCTTTCTCTTCTAACAGTAGAAACCTCACTTGGTAAATCACTTTTCAGATCTACAAATCAAAAGAGCTGTGTGACTATAATAATTATGGCAAAAAACGTACAGCACGGAGGTGAAGAGAAAGTTGGCAGAGCATTAAAGTACTGCCTGAATGAAAATCAGCTGAATGTTTTGTTTACCTATCTGTGGGAATGAATGCTTTTAACTGAGTCTTTTATTTTGCTTGTGCTCTTCTTCCCCCATCTGCCTCCCTTCACCCTCCACGGAGATGTGGGAAAAAGCCATTCAACTGAGCAAAGAGTTGGCTGACATGTATGAAAACAAGGTCTTTGATTATGAAGGCCTTGGTAATGTCCTGGTAAGAACTGGTTTGTTTTTTTTCCTCCCCCTTCATTTTCAGCATGCTGCTGACTGCTTAAATTCATATTGTTGAGCAGGATAAACCCAAAATACATTTACATTAAAGATGAACAAACCAACGTAACCCCTGTGGTTTTGTAAAGCTTAGTATTAGAAGAATGTTTTCATAATGTCTTTAAAGTGTGGGGGTTTTGACCTTATTTTGGCCTTAATTAGCATGACAATATCATCTGCAGATGTTTAGCATTCTTGGTGTTAATAAAGTAAGGCAGCATTTGCATGGTGTATTTTCAGGCACCATAAATCTCCTCACCTTGTTATTTCTGTGGTAAAGCTGCAGTGTATGAACACAGAGCTATAGAATCATCTGGGTTCTGAATTATGTTCTTTAGTGGTTAAAGATGTAACCAGATGGTCTTTATGTTCTTTCGTATGAGGATCATCTGCCCAGTTTTATTTCTGCCAGTTCTCTGACATTTTTCACCATTTGTGCCTGCTCAATTTCAGAACATATTTATGTTTAACTTGTGTTGCAGTAGTGAAGGATTTCGAGTATCCTCCCAAAATCCTGAAACACATGGCAGTGTTCTCACATCTGCAAACCAGGAAATTAAGTTGATTCTGGCCCAGGCAAACCAAATATTTAACCAAGTAAATGGATAAATAGTAGATACAGTATTAAAAAAAAAAAAAAAATTAAAAAAAAGTAAAGTTTTCTGAAGGGGAGAACTAATGGATCAGGAATTGTCACTGGGAGTGTGAGCTGCAGCCTGGAAGTGTCCTTGAATACCCCAAAGTGAAAATGCTGATGACTTTTTATTTTTCAGAAAAAACGAGCTACATTTTATGAGAATATTATGAAGGCAATGAGACCTCAACCAGAGTACTTTGCTGTTGGATACTATGGCCAGAGTTTCCCTTCTTTCCTCCGGGTAAGAAATCTTCAGCACTCAAGTTCTGAGTACCTTAAAAGTCACAACTTTTGAAGAAAATTCAGATGCCAAACTCCTTTTCCTGTGAACAACACTGAGAGAGCTAAATCATTTTAAGTATTTCAGAGTATAAAGAGAGACAAGGAAAGAGATCAGATTTTGTGTGTTACCAGCTTTGTCAGTGCATTGCAATAGGATTTGTTAGGTAATTGATACGTTTTTATATGGACTTAAGCATAATCTACCTTTTGGATTTGTGCCCCCTGCACTTCCACAGAAAAAATGATTGTTGCCGTTAGAAAATATTTAGCTTGTAAAGAATTCATCCCGTTGCCTGAATCAACCTAATTTTCAGGCTGTGGGTCATTTCGGTGCTCAAACACGTGAGTGAGAGTCTGTCCCACGCAGAAGAATTAAAATGCAAAGATGCTTCCTGCTCAAGGTTGCTGCTAAGCTTTGCTGGCTCTGTGCTAGCTGTAATACAAGAACGTGGCCAAAGTGAGTCAGATGGGCAGGGTGCAGCATACGAGAAAATATCCCTAATTATTATTTAAAATTGAGGGACATTTACATTTTCAGGCTGGAGTTGTTTGAAGTTGCTGGCCTTAAATGGAAGCCAAGCTTAAGTAGAAAAAAAAAAGAAAAACATTAACTTAGAAATGTGTACCTGGATGGCATAGAAACCTTTCACCTGCAGGTGATGTTTTTGCATCCATCCCTTCCAGAAACCATTACTGCTTGGTGGCCAGTTTGGAAAAACAATTGGCCAGGGTCTGCTGTTGGTGCCAACCTGCCATAGGTGGCCGTGCTGTTAATGGTAGCTGAGGAAAGTTGGGAATGGAATGGGGGTGAAACTGTGCATAGGGAGATCCCTCAGGTAACTCATCATTCAGTGCAGCTCCCTGCGCTGAAGAATGTTTCGACACGTGTTCTCCCGGGTAAAATTAGTTCCCTGACTGAGATTTCATGTGCTGAGTGTGTGAGCTGTCAGAGCACTAGAGAGCATGAACATGGCCAGTAACACTTGTATGTGGAACGGTGAATTTTCTAGGCAAATAGGAGGTTGTCATTGCAGGGCCTTGCTCCTGAGAGTTGCTGTGTTCTTACTCCAGCCTCTGTTTCTTCTCTCGCGTGTTCTGTGGGTTCAGCTGGGGGACTCTGTCTGAACTACACCTGAGACTACTCGGTGGACATTTGGAAAGCTCTTTCTCATGACTTTGTTCAGTGGTAATTCTCTTTTTTCTTCTGCTACCCACAGAATAAAATTTTCATTTACCGTGGCAAAGAGTACGAACGAAGGGAGGACTTCAACCTGAAGCTCTTGACCCAGTTCCCTAGTGCTGAGAAGATGACCAGCACAGCTCCTCCAGGAGAAGAGATCAAATCTTCTCCTAAACAGTGTATCTTTTTTTGGTTCTAACACCTTTTGGCACATCCAAGATCTGTCATAGAATAACAGAATTGGTAAACAACGATGATGAGCGAGGAACTTAGCTCCAGAAGGACTTGGAAGGCAGGCACTGGGAAATAAGACTGTTCACGATTGCAATGGTCAACTTAAACATACTGAAAAAGAGAGACAGCTTGATGTCGTCAGAGTTAACGGAGTTGCTGTTAGGATGAAACTTTTAACAGATTGCAGGTCAGGATTTCTTGTGCCACCTTCTCAGGCAGGTGGTGCTGCCCGCTGCTGTGATCCCCTTTGGTGTTTCTAGGTGAAAGAGGTAAAATGTAGTAAAAAAAACCAACCCAAGTTACAGGGCTTCTAGCCTGTCTTGTAGAGAATCTGATGGTCCATTTTGGCCTTAAAAGTCTTGTGTACAAAGGCACGGCTCAAGCAGTGATACCAGATGCTTCCCTTGCAACGAGCCTGCCAAGCATTAAATCCACATAGGAAATTAAAATTCATTCAAGACCAAACTTGGTATCGAAAAATGCCTCTTCTATTGCTGCTTTGTTTCACCTACTTCCTTTGCATCTGTTTGTGTTTGTTCTGATGCTTTTGGCTCAAGATGAACCTGAGCTGCAAAATTTGGATCCAGATCTGAACTCTTCCAAAAGTTTGGGGGTGTTTGGTTCCGGGTCTTTGGCATAGCCCCATTATAAAGGGGAGCAGCTGCATAGCTTGGATGTGGTACAGGTTCTTCTCAGACTCTTGCAAACACCTTCTGAAAAGATGAGGAGTTTGAGTGCCCAAATCACTGTTGTGTTAGGCAAGGGTTGATGGTTCTGTAGTTTGTTTGAATTTCATGCTTTTCTTAACCTCCTTTGTCTCAGGTTCTTTTTGTACTTTTGCTTAGAGTCTCTTTCCTTGCTCTTTTATGATAAAATGTGTTGTTCTTCCTTTGGTGGTCTCATAATAGCTTACTGGAGATACCAGGCAAGCTGTGTACAGTCTCAGGCAATGCCTACCCAGCAAGGCGGGCTGTCTTCCACCAGTTCTGCACTGGAAGCTGTACAGCATGCCTAGCATGGCACGAAGCCCAAGCTAATAAGCTCTCCTGGGAGAAGGAATACATTAGCTTGGGCTCAGTGCTTGATCTAATGTGGCTGCGTGGCTTTGGGTTCAGATTTGGCTGGTATCCAGCTGGCTGCTCGATGCAGGCAGAATGACCTTGCTTTTGCTTTCAAAATACTGCTCAGAACTACTGCCCTGAGTGAATAAAGGATGTGTGGGGCTACCCTACCCACCAGTAAAACATTGCCACTTCAGGTGATTCACAGACATAATCTATTCCTCTGGGTCAAATTGTTTGTGCTTTACTTTTCCACAGAGGTTTTTACCGTTGTAAAGCTTTCAATACAGTCCTTGTCACAGAGCACAACGCTGGAAGCTGGCGTGCTTGGGGATAGTGTTAGTAACTCAGCTTTCCATTTCCATCGTGGATCACAAGTGCACAAGCTGAAGTAGATATTCACGCATTAAAACCAGCTACTTGCTGCAGTTAGCTTTATTGATCTAAAAACTGGGAGGGAGGGGAGGAGGGGCAGCTTCACTGTACCAGAAGAATCTGACAAATAACCGTGGGCTGGGGAGAGAGACGAGGCAGATGTATCCATCACAGCATCTAGTACAAAATCTTGTTTTCCTGTCACCAAAGTAGAAATTGGTAGTAGCCAGGCTTCCCAAACCTTTCACCAGGGAATTCCAATAGTTGGAAGTACAGCCCTTCTCTTCTTGGGCTTTTAGTTGATGAGCAGCGTGCAGACTACAAGAAGCAATCTAATGCCTGTGATTGTTGATGAACTAGTAAGTATTTTTCTTCAAACATGACAATAGCACAGGGAATTGTTGAGAAGTCTTGACATTTGATGAAAACAGGAAGGGTATTCCTCTCCCTCTCCTGTTTTCCCAAAAGGATTTGAGGTTTTTCATCCTTAACTCTAGCTGCTCAGATGTGCAGTGCTTTATTGTGAAGCCTGTGATGAACCTGCCACCTAATTATAAAGATAAACCTGTTCCTGAACAGATTTTAAAGTAATTTCTTTTCCTCTGTAATTTTCTCTCCTAGCCTAGGCACAGGGCGGAGTGCCTCTGTGTCTTGTGCAAATTTGTTTCATAGTCTAGTTTAAACTTGTTTGGGTTTGAGAGGAAACAGAAAAGCATTTATGTGAGGAGGATGGGAGATGAGAAAACTCACCATTTATTCTGCTTCTTTCTAGCTACTACAGAGCAAACGAGGTACAGCAGTTCACACACTCCCGACCAGTAAGGAAAGGAGAAAAAGATCCAGACAACGAGTTTGCTGTGAGTCCTTTGCTTTGGATGCCACTTGGCTTGGGTGTCTGTGCTGTGAGAAAAGGGTTCTGTGAGTTTATTTGTTTTGTTGATGGTGTTTTGAACAGCACTGTCACAGTTATTTATTTTTTTCCCCCCCTTCACCTGTGGCAATGCAGCTTGGCTATCAAAATGTAGAAGAAACAAAGAGCTGGACTTCACACTGCAGTCTTTTACATAATGCCAGTGTGATAATGTCAAGGGGCTCTGTAGCTGCTGTTGTAACATTCAAAATCCTTGCTCTGGAATCCATAAATACTGTGCTGTCCTACAGACTGCAGCTGTGTGTCTGGTAGGCTGTGAATGATCTCCAGCCTAAAGGAGACCAGCATCTAACCATGAAGGATCCATTGAAGGATCATCACTCAGTTCAACAGTTCACTTCAGGCAGTTATTTGCAGTGGAGGGTGTCACAGATGTTTCCTTGCTGCCCACAAGGCATATTGCTGCTCATGTGTGTATTTTCTTTCTTCTCTAACTAGAATATGTGGATAGAAAGGACAACCTACACGACAGCGTATTCATTTCCAGGCATCCTCAAGTGGTTTGAAGTCAAACAGATTACAACGGTGAGTTCTGCATGTGGGCTGGGTCTCATCCCCTCCAATCTCTCAGGTGGTGGAGTCTTGCAACAGTTCGGACTACTAGTCCTTCCACTGTTGGACATGGCACACAAATCACTTCTGCTTCAGATAAAGGCAGACGTGTATCTTCTTTAGTGTGCTTGTCTTTTTCTGCCCTTCTGCAGACAGCTCTGCTCAAGGCAGCAAAGTTCTGTGTTGACTGTGTAGCGCTTGGGAGAGTGGTTACTCCTGTGACACGCTCCACAGTCAACAGCCAAGTCCTAAACTGTTGTTCCTTCAGGTTAAGGTATAAGATGACTCTTGCATTCATATCTGAATGGCAAGATTGTTAGCACAGGGGGTCCAAAATCCTCTGCTGGAAACTATGGGGCTGCCATTCATACACATGAGGAGTTAACTTCATAGTCTGTGGAGGCGAATGAAAGTTTATTGTTTCTTCTTTCCATCAGGAAGAGATCAGCCCCTTGGAGAATGCCATAGAAACGATGGAGCTAACCAATGAGAAAATCAGCAACATTGTCCAACAGCATGTCTGGGACCGGAGTCTTCCTGTACATCCTCTCTCCATGCTCCTGAACGGGATTGTGGACCCAGCGGTCATGGGGGGATATACCAACTATGAAAAGGTCTTCTTCACTTCTATCTGTAGACCTGGGTTGAAAAGGTCTTCTTCACTTGTATCTGGAGACCTGGGTTGAAACAAGAGGGGTATCAAGTTCAGTTTTCAGTTATTACTCATACGTAGTGCATGCTGTAGCTGTAGCTGTGTGTTCAGAGCTCAAAGAAGAGGAGTAAAGAAGAAAGATGAGAGATTTCTGCTAGACTGGAAGGTGGAACACGTTCCCCTCCCCTCAGCCCCCCATCTTTAGTGTTTAGTTTTAGTGCTGTGCATTGCCACAGAGAGGAATGATCCAGCTCTTTTGGGCCTCATTTATGGTGCTGATAATAACAAGATCCTGCCTCGTGGGGGCATTGAGGTGCTTGGTCAGCCCAATGAACAGCTTAAGTAACACAAAAAAGCAAAAGAGCTAGTATTTCTCCCTTGTATTAATATCAAATGGTGAGGCAAGTGAGGATTTCTCTTTCCAACAGATAATTTCTTTGGAGTCTTGAAGCAAAGAGCATATATTTCAGGGAAAAAGCATGTATTTCCTATCCAGGTTTATTCAGCTGACTTCAGTTGAGCAGTGTATGTTCTTCCTTTTTTTTTTTTTTTTTTTTAATTTTTGTGATGTTTAACTTAAGCTCTTTATTCCCAATATCTAATGGTGGTATTCCCAGCACAAAATACATTGCTTATTTCCATAAACTGAACGGATGGTGTTAAAACACATTTAATTCTTCTCAGATACGTTTCAGTCACGTGAAATGAAGTGCAAAAGTTAAATGGGAGAGGGTCTGCTTTGTCTGGGGTCTAACTCTGCTGATGCCAGAAGAGTTGCATGCTCTGCCAGGGCTGAATTTGGCCCTAAATCCTCCCATTTTATGAATTAAGGTTGACATAAAGTTTAGAATTACGAAAGTGGGAAAGCAGTTAAAACTAGGAAACACAAAGTATCTGTAACCACATCTGGAAACACTCATTCCTGTTTCATATTTTCCTATTTCAGCTGAAGATCAGTACAGAACATTTGGCTTTTGTGGGCGGCTAAAACCTTGAGGTTTTTCGTTGTAACCGAAAGCCAAAGTCTGCGTTTTTAACGTGTGCTTTCTTCTTGCAATAATTAAACACTTTCAAGAAAAACCCCGGCGGGACCTACCGGGCAGTCCTTTCACAGGCTGACCTCCTCTTGACATCAGCCTCTTTCAGAATCATATCAGTAGGCCTAAAACTCTTGTGCACACACGGTCCAGTTAATGGGACACAGAACTAAGAGCTAGGTGCAGAAGTTGAATTGGGTCAGAGACGCGTTTTCAAGCCAAATGGAAAATTATTAGGGATTTTTTTATCCAGGAGCAATTAAAAAAATGAATTTTTTTTTTCTGACTGGGAGTTGTGGTACATTTCAGTGCAATACTCTGTTGCACATAATGTGAATTGGCACAATTCTGAGGTGTCGGTCCAGGGAAGTGGACTTGTGTACAACTTTAAACCGATACCAGATCCTGTTGATTAAAGGTAAACACATAAGAAGCATAGACTAAAGGTGCTTTGCTGAATCAAACTGTGAGTCAAAATCTCAACACAGTCTTTATTTCTACTGAATCTCCTTAACAAGCCCCATGTGAAAACGTTCTACTTAAGGGATTCAATCATAGAGCTTGAGGAAATTGCAGCAGGAGATGCCCCGTTCACCTTGCTGCAGCTGAGGTTGTTTACGTGGTGTTGTGCACTGTAGGTCCCTGAATGGGGGCGGGGGGGAAGACTTTTTCAAGTGAGAAGTCAAGAGACTGGGTCTGTTACTCGCATTTGAGTAACGACAAGTAACATGACCTTGGTTATTCAAATCAAAACTTTTATGGGATGGGAATTGGAGTTGAAGAAAACCCTTCTGATGAAGGAACTCTTTTTTTTTTTTTTTTTTACGGAGCTGTGTTTCACTGTAAAATTTGTTTTGGTTGGTTTTTTTAAACAAAAAAAAAGGTTTCTTTTGTTCCCAGTTCTTAACAGATAGCCACGGTTCTTTTTCGCTCAGCTTTGTGTCAGGGAGATAGTAAAATTTGGTTTTAATCTGAGGAATAATGGCAATGAATTGCTTTTAAAGTACAGGGATCTCTCACTCAGCTGTGAAAGCAGCAGCATGTCTGTAGCATCTTCTCTCTCTGCTTTCAGGCCTTTTTCACAGAGAAGTATCTTCAAGAACATCCTGAAGATCAAGAGAAAATTGAACTGCTTAAGCATCTAATTGCTCTACAGGTATTGTATTGGGAAAGAAGTGGAAGCACTATGTGTGAGCACACATGTTTTTCCAGCATCACCGTTTGGGAGAGATGCTGCTGATAAATGTTATAGGAAGAACCTGGATGTGTGTACAGTTGGTTTTTATTTTAAGGAAACTGCTGTATCCTAAAATTGTGGCCTAGATTGTTCCAGGTACCTTGTGGGGCTCAAAAATGTTATTCTGAAATGTTTGCCAACGTGGCATAAATTTTTTCCCTCGTGAGTGTAACGAAATGTGTTACCTTTCATGAGATCATCAGACCTAATGTTTTGTCAGTCTGACCGTTGACAGTGAACTATTTTGACCTGCATAGCAATGAAAAATTGCCCTGTTTTCTTGTAATGCAACTTGCATCCCTGCAGACCAGTATGTATATATTTCCACCCAACAGAGCCCACTTAAAGCTGCCTAACAATCCTAAAGCTTTGGGGGCTAAGAGGTGATGCTCCAGAGTGTAACGTGCTGTGTTTTCCAAAGCAGAATATAGAATCTGAGTGAGGAAGAGGGAGCCACAGGTATAGATGGGGAAAGTGTTTGTGTTCTGTGTGGTGGTTTGACCTTGACTGAATGCCAGGTGCCCGCCAAGCTGCTCTGTCTCTTTCCCCCAGTCCCCACCTCTCAGCTGGACCAGGGAGAAGAAAAATAAGATGAAACTTGTGGGTTAAGACAGAGGCAGTTTAATGAAAAGCAAAGCAAGGGCACTTGTGGAAGCAAAAGGAAAGAAAGCTTTTCTCTCCCCTTCCCCTCAGCAGGCACTGTCTGGCCCCTCTCAGAAGCAGGGCT
>WUAM01000047.1:181998-195426 GCA_024336885.1 Actenoides hombroni
GAAGGATGCTGTGGGAGACAGTGTCAAATGCCTTACTGAAATCAAGATAAACCACATCCACTGCTCTACCATCATCTGTCCACCTGGTTCTGTCCTCATAAAAGGCTGTCAGGTTGGTCAAACATGACCTCCCCTTGATAAAACCATGGTGACTGCTCTTAATGACCCCCTTGTCCTTGACATGCCTAAGGACAGTGCCAAGGATAAGTTGCTCCATCGCCTTTCCGGGGATGGAGGTGAGGCTGACTGGTCTGTGGTTGCCTGGGTCCTCCTTCTTGCCCCTTTTGAAGATTGGAGTGATGTTTGCCCTCCTCCAGTCCCCAGGCACCTCTCCTAAAGAAATAAATCACTTCAGGCTTGAAGGGGAGGAGTAGAAGGCAGGGAAGCTTTACCATCTTCTGAAAAGACTTTACCTTCTGGTCGTGGGCGGGGGCAGAGTTCTTGTAAGTAAGGGTAAATTTTGTGTTAGAAAGAGTTAATGAATTCTGCTTCTCTGCTCTGAAGGGCAATCTTTTTTTTTTTCCCCCTTTTTTTTTTGTAAAAAGCTTTAAAATATTTATTGTATATAACGTTAATTTAAAAAAATAATTAAATTGGCTAAGGAAAGTGAAACATTCATCATACATTGAAGCTGTATTTCATTTCTGGACACTTCCAATCTTTGGGGGGTGGGGGGTGTGTACTAAATACAGCACAGATTATTCAGTAGTTGACCTGTCATCTCTCTGCTCTCATTTTTCTGGTTTGAACAATGTAATGAAAAGTGATGACTGTAGGTGGTCTGCTTAAACATTGGCTGTTGCTTTCATTTTTCATACTGTTCTCTTTCAGCCCTAGTGAAATACCTGTGCCAGCTTGGAGGAAATAGCTTTCTGTTGAAAATGATCTCTTCTGTGACCTTGTTTTTAACATTATTGATGTGGAATAAAATACTTTATGTACTTGGCTGCTTTTATAAAGCTTAAAAGCAAACAGAATGGTTTCATTTTTATGCATGTTTTACTTCTTTCTACAGACATCATCAGTTTTTCCCCAAGACAAGAACTCCTAAGGCAACTTCAAAGAAACTTCACTACTTAAATGCTGTTCATCTTGCTCTGCTTTAGAAACCTTACTGAAGTTATCAAAACAATTTGCTTGCTGTTTTATTTTGGGGGTTTTGCTTTTGTGACTGAATGAAAATTTGCCCTTTGGGAAGGGAATGGGGTCGTCTTGTTGTGCCAGCAGTATGGTGGTGTACCAGGAGAGGGCAGTCTGGCATGAGCTTTTCATGGCTGGAGCTGAACTTGAGAATAATACCAGAATATACAAAACCTTTGAAGGGATGCTAGCTAAGCTTTAAATCTAAAGCTCCTTGAGATTAAAACTAATAATAACTGCAACTTCTAACAGTCAAAAAGAAAAAAAGAAACCAGCAACTGAACTATGTAGTAAAATTAATCTGGAAAACTGAAGTGCTCATGTGCTCTATTCAGCTGTGGGTGTCAGGTACTGACCAGGCTTGAATAGTCAGGTCAAGGAAAGAGTTTTCCTGGAGGAAAAGGCAATAAAACTCATATGATACTAGAAGGCTTCATCAAAAATGCTGCCTAGAACGTGCTTTTGAATGTGATCTTGCTGCCCTATGCATCAGTAACAGCAGCACTAGAAGGGAATTCTCCCCTGAGGTTTCTGGAGTGGCTGGGCTAAGTGCACTTCAGATGTGAAGTGAAGCATAAGTCAAGTCAGAAATAGAAGAGCAAGGGCAAGAAGAAAACAAAGGTTGGGTTTTCCTCCTGGCACAGCTTGGTCGAAAAGGGTTGTTGGGAATGTTATGTGGAAGCTTGATGGCAGTTTGCATGGCCTGCATGAGGGTGAGCTTGGAACCTACAGAGAAACAGAGAGGTTGCAGTTAACAGGACAATCCAGAGAGGATTGAGAGGACACAAGTCTTCAATTATGCAGAAGGTTGTTGTAAGGCTGGGGGGGTTGGGTAATAATCTGTTCTCCATCTCTGTACTGAAAGGGACAAAAAATAATGTGTTTGAATTAGAGAAAAATGTCTCTGTTAAACACAAAGCACAAGTTCCAGCAGTAGAGATAGTTAAACATGGGAATACATTGCCTTGGGAAGTTGTGGAATCTCCATCACTGGAGGCTTTTAAGAACAGATTAAACAAATATCTGTCAGGAATGACATATGATCCTTCCTAGGGGTAAGGATAGGGCCTGGTGGCCTCTTGAGGTCTCTTCTGGCTGTGTTTTCTGATTGCTAGAGATTAGGGTTGCAAGAGGTGTTTTGGGACTTGCCTAATAGTTAAGACCTGAGACAGAATCTGTCATGGAGTAGGGAGCTGGAGATTTGCTGACACTGGGGGCTGTTCAGCATGGGAAGGAACTGGGGAATTTGGGAGGGAGCCCTTCATGCAAGGCTAGCAAAATGAGCTTTAAGCATTCAGATCTCACGTGACTCGCTCCTCTTCCTCAGGAGTATCTCTGTAGACTCCTCAGATAGTGTAACCTACAACTTGGTGGCCCTGCAGTTACACAGGAAGTGTGAGCAGCAGGGTGACCAATGCTGTGCCACATTCAGATCTGCTTTTCTAAAACCGAGTTAACATTAACCTTTGAATGACCAGCAAGTTCACTACCCCTTCAAGCAGCAGCAGGACTTTCTGAAGTCATCTCTTGTCTTCATGACCATGTTGGGGTGTAGGAGTTACACTAAAGGTGTATTGTCTGCAAGTGCAGTCAGGTGTCATGATATTTGGAGTTTGTGGTTCTAGTTTTCAGCTGTTAATTGCAGCACTATCTGAAGTAGATTTTAAGGGTGCCCTGTCACATCAGGTTAGTTCAGTCACTAATACAACCTGCAGTTTAATTTGCAGCAGTCATTGGATAGAAGAATGCACAAAGTCAGCCGTGGAAAACCGAGTTGTGTTGTTGTTTGACTAGTGAAGCATCGCTGAGCGGTGTGTTGGACTGGGGAGTCAGCTGGTGCAGCACCCTGCACAGAGACCAACCTTTGTAGCTCTTAATTTAAGTCACTGTTTTGTAGCCCTTAATTTAAGTCACTGTTTTGACCTTTTTTTTTTGTGCAGTATGAAAATCCACATCAGTCTGTTTATCACAGTGGCCTCTAAATAAATCTGTGGTGTTGGCCAGTGTTCCACCTCTCATTTCTTCTCTTCTAAGGGGGGGGGCTTTTTCTTTCTTTAGAGGGTTGTTTTAAAGATTACTTTGTGTTTAAAAGCACTTCACTAATGTTAAGTGCTGTATTGTATAGACTTGAAATGGCTTCAAGTATGATAACAGCACTAAGTGTATATTGCTGAATAATTGCATTTAGCAGATTGTATGCAATTATCATGCTCTGACTGACACAGAGGACAAGTGGTGGGTCCTAGAAAGACTGATTATTTTGCCACTCTAATTATGATGTCGTTACTAAGTGAGAGTAATTACAGATCCCTTTTGCTTGCGCTATCCTATGAAGCACAGTCTTGATAGATCTTCAGATAGCTGGATATCTGACAACGAGCAGTAAGTATTTCACAGTTGGAATGCTCTTTGTTTAAATTTGCTTAATCTTAGTAAGCTGATGATAGGACAATTTTTCAATTCTTCAGGAAGTTTTAAAGGGAAAGTATTAGTGTTTTCCAGGATTTTTTTTACGCCAATATTTTGCCATAATTAAGAAGCACGTACGTTGCAGAAGTCGAGGAGATAAGACCAAGTTTTCTCACGTGCAAATTAACAGAAGTAAAGTAGATTTCTCAACCTGGCACTCACGGTAAGTGGGGCAGGGAAATACCAAGAATTATACATGGCTTTATTTATTTTTTTTTTTGTACTTCAAAATAATCAGTTGTACATAAAGCTTCATCTGGTCTTCAGCTTATTTTTTCTCTACTTCTGACTAATTGGGCAATAGAAGGGGATATTCAAAACACTTTCACTGTTTTATGTTCATCGAGTCTAGTTACTGTTTAGAAATGCTCTAAAATGTTGTGCTCTACTCTTCCTCCTTCTCACTCTGAATCCTCTAGTGCTCTTATAGTTCACTTAGACCGGGAAAGACATTAGTGATGAACTGATCTATGCACAAGGAAGCAAACAGAAAAGCATTGTTAGATCTATGTACAAGAAAATGGAGAGAGGGAAGAAAAAAAAAAAGCCATTGAAGTATACCAAGGATAGCTTAAGGAACAGGAGTGGGCAGTGAAAGAAAGTCAGTTTTCAAGCTACTAACAGGTAGGTAAGCACTGGAAATAAAGCAAAATGTAAAGTGGAGTTGAGTATTCCCTCAAATTGCACATTCTTAAAATTGGGAACAGGTAAACAGTACAAATGAAAATGTTTGAACTTGAAGTAAGGTCTAATTTCACCGTGTCCCCATGGAAAAGATGAAGTTGTGCCTGTGACTTCCAGACAAGAAGGCTAATGTATTAGTTTTGTAATTAAGTCCCGTAAATTGTGCATAGCAGAGCAGTTAACTACTTTAACCAAGCTTTGGAGGGACAAGAAGAAAAACCTGTGTGCACTGGGAATGAGGGCATGGAACATATTCCCTAACTCAAACCTGAAAAACCTGGTGTTAGTCTTGGGTTATTTCCAGTGACCCCTTGACTCCCATCTTCCTGCCCCCTGCACAGATTTGGAACTGGTCAGCCATTTTTGTTTTTGGAAGGGAGAGGAGACAGATATAATGAATGGCTTTTATTGTGCAATATTTCAAACCCTTTTTGACTGCATTCGGATGGGATGGAAAATGTTCTACCCTGCGCTGCAGCCAAAATAAATAAAACATATTCCCTAAACCTGGATGTGTGTTTCACTCAAACTGGCAGTAGTTAGAGCTCTACTCTTAAACAAGAATTTAGTTTGACAATTTTTAGGCCTTGTTCAGCTGAATGTAACAGCCAAAGAAAATACTTGGAAAAAAATTAAATAATACACATATTTACAGCTTGCAGGTGGCATTAATTTTTGCAGTTCATAGTATTTAGTTTTAAGAATCCCTGTTAGTTGGGCTATATTGTAGATTTAAAAAAAAAATATAATTCTTAATTGTCTTTTTTTTTTTTAAATGAGTTTTTTTTATGAGAATAGTCATTCTGAAGGAAAATACATTTTATGTAGCTCCCTCTTGGGTGATAAATAGTTGTGATTCAAGGCTTTAAAAGTTTAGGGTCTACCAAGAAACTGAAAATTCTACAAACACAAGACCCAGCAAACTAGCAGTAAAACCTCTTGACAGAAGCCTGCTATGGACTGGCTTCCAGCTTCTCTCAGGTTTAGTTTAAATGCTCTTTATGGTGAAGGCTCACTGCTGGTTTTTAGCGTTGCAGTGAAGCCATTGCACCGTGTAACTACGGCCCTTCATGGTGTGCAACATGTTTTATAATCTGAACAGCTGTATTTATTAATAATAATAACAACTTTTAATTTAGTCGGCTATGCCCAGAGGCCTCTGAGTATTGTAACAATGAAGGACCAAAACTAAATTATCAGACACCGTGCCTGGACCAACCCCCACCCTGCAAACAAATCCCTAATTCGTCCCAATCCCCCTGTAGAAGCAAGAATCCTGTTGAACAAATAATATGCAAAACTCTTTAATAATTTTAAGTAGATAACTGAACCTCATTTTTTACATAGTTGTGACTTAACCATTAAAGATTACAGACAAGGTATCTCCAAGTCTGAAGAGAACTTGCAAGAACAAATAGCGATCATTCCTGAAAAGCCCTAATGATGTAGTAAAGTAAACAAGCTAGGAATCAGAAAACTGGGCTTTTTGTTCCTTCTGTGCTCTGGGTTTGGTTTTGTGCTGTTCTTGAATTAAGTTGTTACTCAGGTTCCTTGCTCTTTGTTTTTGCCAGCACTTGTAACATCAGAGGTGAAAAATACGGAGCTAATATCGCCATCCATTAAATCAACTGAGTTATACTGAAGACACTTTTGAAGTCATACTTCACTCTGTCATAAATAACCTGCCTCTGTCATACAAACATTTGGACAAACAAATGCAGTTAGTTCCATGTTCAGAAGGTCAGTAATGCTGAGTTTGGGTAGTAAATAATATTCACTAATGCAAATCTATTAAGGCTGCAAGGGAATTCGTGTTTGAACTGACTGGGGTATGTTGAATATCCTCGTGTGTGCTATTGAGGAAAAAGTAATTGTGTGGGTACAAATATTAATGATGAATAAAAAGGTCATTTTACTTTCCCCTCAAGAAAAAAACAATCTTAAGTACCCATGATTTTGCAAGGTTTATTTAAGGAGTAGGTAAAGCACATGTAGCTTTACATAATACAGGCTATGGAATACAAGCCTCAAATGTTCATTTTTGTCTTTTGTGCCTCTCCCACAGCTTGCTTCTCTCAGGAGATAGAGGTTTCTGTGCCTTGCTGAGCTCTGCCTCACTGTGTTCCACTGCCTTGTGTTTGCAGCGTGCTGCCTTCTGCTCTGTATCGCTTATCTTGCTTCTATCTTCCCAATGCTTCCTCCTCTTGCTTAATACACCATCCAGCTCCTGCCAGTCACAGAAATTACAAGTTGGTTCACAAAGTGAGGATCCAAACAGGGAAGCAAAGCAGTTGGGAGCGCGGAGAATGTATGCGGTACACAAGATACTGTGACTTAAGCAAATTAAAGCATTGCTGGCAGGAACTTTTTCTAATACTTGGCATAGTGCCTCTTCATAAAGCCACAGAAAGCTTTAGTCTGTGGGGCTTAGTGCCTTGGAATTGCACCTTTGTGGAAGAGTTAAAGAAAATGCTAAGGCTATAGGCAGAATTAACCACATGCTTTCATACTGCCACACAGAATAGCCAGAGCCTTAAATTGTTCCTCTTTTATTAGCAAAGAAAAAATCTCTGCTTCCGAAAACTTCTTTTTTCTCATTCCACTAAGGATCAGCAAGGGCTAGGGCCGTGGGGTGGTAGTTCAGGAGAGGTCTTAAACTAAATCCTAAAACTTTCCATTTCCATATTTTTAGCCTGCCTTTCTTCTGCTTTCAGTATTGAATGCAGTGCAACCAGCCCGCCCGTGCCAAAAGCTGTTTAAACAATATTAAGATGTTTTCTTCAAACTTCTCCCTAGGAAGATACTCTTTTTCGAGAGGAATGTTTTCCCTGGAGCATTACATCATGAATTGGTTCAGTTCTTGGAGTAAGAAATTGGACCAAATGGTGGAGAGGGTCTCCAGGGGAAACATACTTATGCTGTTAAGTATTCCCACCAGAAAGCTTAGAAACCGCTTACATATTACCATTCTGTCCACATTTAGCCTTTCACCTTACTGCAGCTGAACAGAGGGAAGGGGGGTGGGTAGACTTTTTTAAGGAAACTTGAACCTTCTTTGTTTTTGTCATTACATTTTCCCCCACTCCTCTTGTATCTTGTGAACTGAACTCTGGCAGTGGAATATCTCATTTTTGACAGTAATGCTGCATAAAGATTGCATTTGGTTTGTATGCAAACTGCTAATGAAATCTTAATTATGAAAGCTTCCTTGGAAACTGAATTTAGGAGGTTTTGGGGGATTAAAATGAGAAGAACCTCTGAGAAGACCAGAGGATGGAGGGATTTGGGTGGATTAATGGGACAGTTTGAGCTGTAGCAGTATTGTGTTTCCTCTTCTGTATGGACTGGTTCCCCATCAACGATGGAGGCAGTTGATATGGTTTCCTATATAAAATTAAAATCTCAGAACAAGGAGAAATCTACTCCTTTAAATTTAGTAGTGCAGATCAACAAATCCTTTTTTTTTTTTTTTTCTTCCAATATGGTAGTTCTACTTTGTAGAATCATTCTTTGCAAGGTTCACAAAGGTCCTCATTCTCTTTTGTAGACAGTTAAGGACCGAATAACATATTCCAGGTGCACCTTGGATTTGGAAAGTTTAGAATTGTTCATCTTGAGTTCACAGGATAAAAGAAAGTACAAACCAGTGTAATAAAACTTAGGAGAAAACCTTCTGAACAAACCTGGCCCAGGGCAGGACACTTGGTTCATGAATGGCCTGCCTTGGATCGTGGAGCTGAATTAGAAAGGAGCCTCCTCTGATACTTCCCAGTTGTGTTCCTCTCACGGTTTTGGGCAAACCATATTCTACTGCCCTAGAACTGTTTGATGGGCAAAGACAATTTTTTTTGTATCCCACATCTTTTGTTTGGCACCTTCAGTCCCTCCTTAGAAAAACCACAGTAAAAGCTTAATTTAATTTTTCGCACTCAAACGGGTGTGATACTCTACACTCATAAGAGGCTGAAGAGATGGTCAAGCCCTATAGATGCTTTTTCTACTCCTATTTCGTGTCTAATCTTTCTAAAAAGGGGTGGGTTTTGTTTTTTAAAGAAAAAACCACAGGCAGACTTTTCACTCTTCATAACAAGAAAGACCATTAAGCTGACCCAGCTGCTGAGGTACTGGCACTAAAATTGGTAACTGGAAATTGGCACAGGATTGTAAAAAGACTTCTGCCAAAATATATTGAAATTATGTAATCATATTAAACACACTAATTACACTGTGCATATTATTGCTACATTCTGGTTATGAAATCATAGTATAGTAGCTAATGCACAATTGGAAGATGAGAGAGACTGTCCTGAGGCAAACTGAGGTTGATGGAAATGCTCCTGTTGGCTGCACTGGGTTCTAGAGGAGAACATCTTGGTCTTTCTGTATTATTGCAGGGCATGATTAGAAGATCAGCACTTGGACTTGTACAGAACCCTGGTGCAGCAGCTCTTCAGATGTTTCATTTCCACTGTAGAAGAAATATAGCAGAGTCAGTAACAGTGGAGACTTCTGACCTTGTAAATTCCCAGTGCTTCTGAAGCCTCTAGTGCAGCAGAAAGGCTGGTGGGTCAGCAGTGCTCACACCACCTCCAGAGCAGGTGACAAGTCTTGTTTCTGTTCCTTGCTGCTGGTGCTTCTCTGAAAGTAAAGCTCAGCCAGCTGCAGAGCATCATCAGCTCTGGGGCTGGACCAGAACTTAGACTGGAGTTCCCTCTACGCTCCGTGAAAAATAGTCCTGCAAATGTTTCCACTTGGAAAGTACCTGGGTTTGGAGAGTTTGTGTTCTTAGGAGATTGAGGGAAATTATCACCAGCGATAAAGTTCAGATTCTACTTTTATTTTACTTTTAATTCACAAACTCAGTCCCATTCAAAAACTGTCCTTTGCAGCAGACCTTTTTCTCCTGTCTCCCAGAATGGGTGGCTCATAGTACACCTCTGCTTAAAACTTCTGGACTCTTATGAATATTTAGTAGAAGGGCCACTTAATCTTCCTGCTGCTGTTAACAAAATGTAAAAAGATATATTTACTTTTGCTTCCTTTCTCAGCCTTTTTTTCACTGCAGAACAAACTTTTTAAAACTGATTGCACCAGATGATTTAGCAGTATGGCCAAATAGTCCCTGCTTGATTAAGACGGATGGTAGCTGTATTTGGAGCAATAGTAATTAAGACTCCCATGGCAAGCAAGGAAAAATAACAAATTAATCTAATAAGAACTTACAGGGGAACTCTTAAATTGGAAGGTGTTCTTAAAATCCAAAATTCCGAAACACTAGTAAAATCTTAGCTTATTAAAGCTCACAGAACTATTAATTTTTTTGTCATTGTATTTGTTTTTATAGCTTGATATTTGTAACTTATAATTATAAAACTTATTTTAAATATTGCAGAAGCTTCAGACCTGAATTTTTCAACACAGAATGGACAGTTAAATCACAAGATTCTTTAAAATGAGATGAACCGTGTTTGTGGTTTGGTGCATGCAGATGACAAAACATCTTTGTAGCTCAAGAACATTTCATTTCTGGATTGCATCGTCTGTCTTGGTCAGGAATAGCTTCTCAAAACACACTGAAAATAAAGACTGGAGTCTCATCAACGTCACAAGGACTCCTGGTCCTGAGCCTGTTTTGCTTGTGACATTCTAGAGCTCTCTTGATACTGCCCAAGTCCTTGCAGAGTTCGGTGCCTCAGTTTCTACATGTGTCAAATGAGATGTCCACCTCTTGAAAGCGGTGGGAAGCACGTTTACGGTGTGCAACACCTTTGGCACACTCACTGAGCTATTCCTGTTACTACTGTTAACTATTTCTGTACCAATTCTCCTCACAGAGGCGAGGTGGTTAATGTCTCATGGTCAACAGCATTAACCTCCTTGCTGTTCAGGTGCGACCGACAGAAAAAGCCCAAATGATTTAAGGGCAGTGCTACTTTTAGAAGAGAGGTGGCTTGTTCAGCTTTTTTAAGTCCTTAAGATAATGTCTTTTATATCGAGGATAGATTTATTTGATATTTATGCAGTTGGCAGTGGGATTTGAAATATAACATAAGCACTTCCTGAGATGTCAGTACTCCGATGTTAGTGGTCTGAACAAGGATGTAATTCATATCTGCAGGTGCTTACTCTGGTATCAAACACTTCAATAACATCATGCCTGTGGAATCCGGCACTCCCCAGTGTCCCATTTGTATCCTGATATGCCCACGTCTTTCCTATGTGTGTTTTTCTTTCTTAAGGAGCTCTCATTTCCTTCAATAGGATATGTTTTATTTCATCCTTTTTCCTGCTTTTACTCATATTAATGTCACCGCATTCACTGGTAATAGCTCGGCTTGGAAATAACCCGTATATCCCTGAAAACACCCGGCCTGAAATTCAATGCCTGGGATACTTTATTAAGAAAGAATAGATGTTTAAGTGAAGGGAGGTAATAATTTCTTTCTGGACTCTTTAATTTGATCTACCCTGTTAAAGGTGCATCAAGCATGCTCAGCCCCAGCCTGGTGGCCCTCGGCGTTCTCCTGGTAGGCAGCGTTGGATGGGAGTTTTCTGGGGCCTTTCTGCTAAGTGGCTGTACAGGTTGAAACTGGACGCTGCCAGAGAGAGGAATTTATGCCTTTTCTAAGACAAAGAGACTCGAGACACCTTTAGGCTTTTCTTTCTGAATTTCTTCAGAATGGAAAGGAGGGAGGTCAGGTGATGGGCTCTTGCTGGTGAGTGCTGGGAAAGGGCTCTGTCAGGGTGGGTAGAGCAGCTGACACTCCTGGGGCTACTTTCATCTAGTTTTGCTTACACTTTCTCTGCCATGAAACATTATCTTTCCAGTTGCTTTGTGGTCGTGAGACTTAATAAAACTCTTGTAGACAAGGAAGAAGTATCTGACATAGCAGGACTTGAGTCTTACACAGGGTCTACAGTTGATTCCCAACCGTGTCAGTGACGGGAGGGATCCTGTCTCAGAAGCTCCGAAATGCCACAGCAAGTTTCTAGTTAGGAGGCTGCTTTGGAGGAGTGTTTTGGTTAAATATGCTGGAGTGTTCAGTGCATGAAAGCTTTTTATTTCCTGTTATTATCTTGGTATGATCACAAGTGCCTTTTTTATTATTTTTATGGATGTGCTCATCAGCTGTAGCTTTTCCCCTCCCCGGGGGAATTTCCCTGCCCTGAAAAGCTGAACTTCACAATATCAAGTAGAAGCTAGAATTTTTTTCCCAGCTGGGAAGGAGAGCAGCACCAGAGTCTCTTAAGTTCACAGTGCTCTACTTGGGGAGATTTTACAAGCCGTAATCTGTTTGAACAACTCAGCTGGGTAAGTTGGTGCTTCATTGTGAACCCTCGGAGGTGACTCGTCGGGGAAACTGCAACCACCAGAAACGCTGCAGAGTGAAGGGTCTCGCTTGCAGCCTGAGCAACCCCCTTTACAAGGCACAGGATCTGGATGTCTGCACTTTGCTGTAAAGCCAGGCTAGGTTTCCTGTTTGCAGCATGAAGCAAGTGTTGTCACCCACCTTTAACTGGTGGACTAACCCCATGTTTTCAGCAGAAGCAGCCCCGTTCCTTTCCGTTGCTGCAATCTTTATATCGCGGTGTCAGGTGGATTATGCTTTTCTGAGATATTTTTATATTAGGCCACATACAAACTGGCTTGATTTAGAGATAATCCCTGCTGCACGAGCCTGAGTTTGCCTGTGACTGTATTTGTTCTTACACTGTGGTTTTGATACATGTGAAGGCACAAAGTGAGAATAAGCCCAGGAGAAAATAAGCCCTGCGAATGTGCTTGTGGCCCGGTGAGGGTTTTATGACTGTCACTCAAGGAGCCATGTGGTGACAAAGCCAATGCAGATAGAACAGCCATCTTGTTCCAAAAGCACTGGCTCCTACTGCTTGAAATGAAGAGAATCACTTTAGCTTGAGCTGTACAGGAGCTATGACCCAAAAGGAAATTTGTCCAACTTAATTAACGGAAGACAATGGTGCAATTACACTGAACCACATTATGGGTTGGCATGATGAGAATGCCCTTATAAGATCTGAGAAGCACACTCTATTGGGGGTTATAAGATACTTAAAACCCCACAGATGGGGATTGGGAGAGGCATACAGTATTCATGTTATTTCACTCTCACAGTTTATAAATAGCAAAAATGCAATTTCCTGCTTTCATTCAGGGCAGCTGCAAGTCCCACTGGCCTGTGGAAAATGGCCAGGTTGACTCACGATTAAGCCCAAGTGCCACATGCATCTTACCTGCTTCAGCCAAAGCTGTACTTCAGCAAAGTGCTTAATATCACTTTCTGTCTTTCTCAAATTTCCCTGTTCTTCCCATCACCGTGCAACTTGGGTTTTCAGTTTAAACATTTTCTTCTACGATCTAGCCTGGCAAATGGGTAATTCTCTGCTACCAGCAGGTGGGGATGGGGAACACAAGATGTCAGCTCTACTGGAAAGGGGGAAGAAAGAAAACAAAGAGGAATTAATTTAATTTCCTCTCTTCAGCAGGTGGAACAAGTCTGCCTGCCTGGATAAAGTGTACGTTCCTATCCTCCCCTCCATGGAGCCTCCTCTTACTCTTTAGGTTGTTGGTTTTTTCTTTTAGCTGGCAGGACTTCAGTTAATCTCTCCAGAGGAGTAAGCAAATGCAATTATTTATTTTTTTTTTTCTTTTTTTTTTCTTTGTCTTTATAGTGTTTCAAATATCCTAGAGCTTCTAATTCTGGGAGAGGACACGTTTTCCCTTCACAATTACTTACTGAATGTGCTGAAGGGAAGCGAAGAAATAAACAAGTAGAGAAATCAAACTTTCATGATTGCCAAGGGTGTGCACTTCCTCTGTGATGTGCTGCATGAAAGCCACACCTCAAACCAGTAAATCTCTGCAGACAAAAGCTTCTTAAAGATTTATTTAGCAGTTACTATGCATAGAGAAAAAAAAACTTTGGGACATCTTTGACTTTGTCCCTTTCAGACAGATTTAACAAAGTCATAAAGTAATCATAGAATCAGAATAGTTTGGGCTGGAAGAGACTTTCAAGATCATCCAGTCCAACCTTACTCCCAGCCCCATCAAAACCACTCAACCCTGTCCCTGAGCACAACATCTGCCCGGCTCTTAAACCCCTCCAGGGCTGG
>WUAM01000047.1:201373-212023 GCA_024336885.1 Actenoides hombroni
TTCTCTTCTCTTCTCTTCTCTTCTCTTCTCTTCTCTTCTCTTCTCTTCTCTTCTCTTCTCTTCTCTTCTCTCTTTCAGACATCAATTTACTGCACTGCCTTTCAAACCGAACCCTGCTGTTTGGTGTGGCCTCCTCGAGTCACGGTGCGGCAGTCGCGGGGCTCGCTGCTCGCCCGGTGAGCTGCTGGGGAACCGGAGGACCGAGCACGTGTCTGTTCTCTCCCTGGCACCTCACAGAATCCCCAAGCTTAACGGGAATCTGTGGGCACTATTATAATTAGATAATAGAATAATTTCATATGCAATTGAAAGCGCTGCAGGGAAAGAAGAGGAGTGTTTGGGAAAGTCGATTGTAATTACTTGAGCTGGAATTTGGCCAGGATACAGAGGTTAGTCTTGCGAAAAGTACCGAGGGACCTTCAATGAACACAACTAGTTAGGATCTCAGTTAGACTTCTGATTTGAAAGATGCAGCCCTCGCAGCCTGGTGCCCCCACAGTGGACTCATTCAGGCCTGAACAGAGCTACCAGAAAAAGCCACAAGCAATTTTCCATGATAAAAAGGAAATAGAGGTGACTGGGAATGCTTTTTGTTCTGCCCCAAATTGTCCTTGGCATTTTCTCCAACATTTTCCAACTGAAACAGAAAGTTTGGTGTGGGGAGGGAAACACATCTCTGCTAAAGGGACTGGAAATTTTAAGTCTAGGGGCTAAAGAGATTGTATGGTCATGTGAGAGACCTCAAAAAGTTGGGAATACAGCACCATTTTCAGGGGAAGATGAGCACAAACCCTGTGCAACCTAAAAGAATATCCCGGCATAAAATCTGAGCCTTTAATCAGACTGAGAAGTCCAGTAATGGTTCAGTTTTCAGTCACAGAGAAGATGCTGGTGTCATTAAGGGAGACTCTGACTTTTACTCTCTGAAAAGGACCCTTCTTATTTTCATCTTTACTGCTAGTCAGAAAGATATACACTCTCCAAATAATAGCAGTTTCCTTGTGCTGGAGTTATAGTGGCTTTGTGATACAATAAACAGCACCCTGTCATAAGTCTTGTATAAAAAATGGCCTGACATTTCTTTAAAAGTAAAGAGAAACACTACTGCAGTGATGACCTCTGCGCAAGGTCACAGATGTTTTGCATGGTGGGGGAAACTATGGTTACATACTCAGACGCGAGGATATATTGCTTACTTTTCACAAAGCGTTTTCCTGAGAAATTACAGTACATTAGGAACCGTCGGGTGAGCCTCCACTCAGCCTTTTAGTGCTCATTTTTTTGTCAAATGATACAAAACAGAATAAATATGGCAGGGTGGGTTGCGAAACTTTTTGTTCCCCCTTCCTTTCACTCACTTTGTTAAAAAAAAAAAACCCAACCAAAAAAACCAGCAAAAAAAGAACTCTTGAATGCCTAACTGTCCCAATTGGATGGGATTTTGGAAGAATACAATGGATCTGGTCTTGAGAAGGTTTGTAAGTCAGCATTAGTCTGGAGAACTGCCTGAATATTTGGATATTTACCTGCAGAAATCGAATTGGAGATCTTGCCACGGTAGTTTATTGATTTGATTTCTTGTGCTGCCAACTGGTGGGACTTGGTGCCACCACCCGCTGCTGAAGTGCTGCTTGGTGTGTGCAAATCCTGGGTGAGACTTTTGAGGTTTGTATCCTGCCGTGGGGTAAATGGAGCTACCTGCTTAGAGAGGGCTGCTTCGTTTGATGCTGATGGCTCCGGTTGTGCGTTTGACCCCGGTGTGTGCATACATCGAATGCATCATCATCGAGGAACTCGCTAGGGTCACCAAAACCCAGTTCCCTCAGGACATTTTACTTGACTGGTCCGTTCCCTTGAGATGCTGCGCAGCTGGGTTCCTACTCCTGTGTCAGCTCAGACTGAGGGTAAGAGAACTCCCTGAGCTCAGGGGGAATAGTGAAAACCTTGCTGATTTACCAGCTGAAAATGTTCCTGGCCGCTTAAATCGCATGGCAATAAGAGTGCCAGGAATCCAGTCCATTCTGCCAAAGGAAGGATTCAGACTGACGAATTTACGTCGCAATAGCCGCACTAATTCCTTCTTCAAACCGTGTAATCTGCAGTGTGAGGGTAATCCAAAATCAGGGCCCGTTTATCTTAATACGGTGAGCTGAAAACTACCTTGGTTCAACAGCTGCTCTGTGAATGTTTGGAGATATCTGCAGTGACCCCAAGAACTCGATATGAGGCCAGGAGCCCCTTTCAGAAGTTAGAGACGAGGCTGCCACACAAATGAGTGACTGCAGCTGAAAGGCAAAGGAGTATGAATGAAGATTTTTATCCAGGTTACCACAGCTTGATTGGTTTTTTTTTCCTAAGATCAGACAACAAAGCCAAGAAAAAACCAGTTCCATAGAGTTCCTCTCTGGTGTTCTCTGTGTTGGACCAGGCTTTTGAAGATGCTTTTTAGCTAGTTGGAAGGCCAGGTAGCAAAGGAGAGTGAATAAAAGCCAGATTCTGCTATTGCTTGTTCTTTGGTGAGTACTCCCTTTGAACCCACTGCCGTGTTTACAGAGCAAGACACTCAGGTCAGTGAGGATGCTCTTGTGTAAAGCCATTTTGAGGCTTGATTCTGGCCCAGCGATGGGCAAGGAGTAATCACTGTTCTCTGAACCTCTCCCACTGTATACTCAGAACCATTTCTGATCTGTTTTGCAGTCAAACAACGTAAAAGTTTTAGTTACCATGTGGGACTAGTAAAACACATAACCCCAGACTAATTTGTCACAATTTAACGGTGTGATGCCCTTCCTAGTAGGGTAGAAAATTATCATCTCCATTGCCTGGGGACATAATGTGATGGGGAAACATTTTTCACCTCTCCTTAAATACTGTCCACTGGACATTAATTTCCTTAACTGACATTCTGTTTAAAGGACAAACAGTGTCAAACACCGATATACTTACTCTCAGAGATCTGTGGGTGTTTGAGGTCTGGCTGATGGGTAGGGTTGGAGATTTGGTCATTTCAAATGAAGATTTTTCTTTAAACGATACTGTTTGGTGTGCTCCCAGCATGTCAGTTGAGGGCAGTGATGCTCTTAGGAAGGACTTTTCCTTGGTTTTATGCCAGAAGTGATTTAAAACATACTTGAAAACATACCTGCTCTTGCTGGGTTTACGTGTGATTGAGCCAAGTAGTCAAAAATGGTCTGTGGCTTTGGGGGAGTCCCTTCTTTGACTGCCTAATGAATTTATCAGTGCTTGACTTGTGGCATCTTCCTTATATCTTCCTCTTTCCTTATTTTTCTAATGTGGATACTGTCATTGATATTCTCATCTTCTTGACCTCGTGTTTGTGCCAGATAACGTGTTAATAGTTGTTAATGTTCAGCAGGACTCTGTACTTACAAGGTTCAGACAGTTGAATACATCAAGGTCAAGTTATCAGCTGCCATTTTTTTCTGTAGGGAAACTGAGGCAGGGAGACTTTTCCTGGATTATATGGCAAGTGCTGTAAATGTATTAGCTGTTTTTACTGGCTGACTGCTGAGCTGCTCTGACCTTGCGATCTAAGCCAAGGTGCATAAATCTCAAAGGGTGGGATTCGGAATAACAACTCCTACAAGCAGAGTTCCCTCTTCCTTCTCTTACCGTTCGCTCTTGTGAACCGGTGACTTGCAAAGGGCTGCCAGCCCTCAAAAGCTCCTATTTTACAGAATTAGTCAACATAGTCCCAAGACTTGGCGTTGCATAAATTACGTTAAACACTTTCATCCCTGGGTAAACTGTAACCGGAGAGGAAGAGCCGGGAGGTAACTCGAATCACAACTGTTAATGACAAAAGAAAACTTGCAGCCGGCTTCCCAATGTGCGTTAATTTAGTGGCATTTAAAATTTTTCCGTTAGGGTTTTCACCCCTTGACCACAGTTTGATCCATGAAATCGCAAAGCAAACCCTTTGTTTGCTGTTTGGCGCAAGGGTTTCGTCCGTTTTCCCCTTTTGTCCCTCCCCCTTCTTCCTCTCAGCCTGTCTTTCAGACTACAGAAAGGAACTCTAGATTTGAGCCAAGCTGTTCTTTCGCTGGATTTTTCAGCCAACGAAAAAAAAAAAGTCTCTTTATCTTAAAAGCAAACACCAAACAGCTGATAACATAGTGGAACAGGAGTTCAGAGGTAATCCAAAAGGAAAGATGCTGGATTTTCTTGAGAAGGGGACTCTGGACCCTTGCTCCTCTGCTTTTTGGCACCTATTTATTGCCCACTAGATGGCAATAGACAGCTGCCTACAGAGCCCTCCCAGCACAACTGCCAGGCTGCGGTTTGGGTCTCTCCCCTTTATCTCGGTTACTTTATTTAAAGATATAGTATACAGTGACCTTTGCTGCCTTGAACTCTATGGAGAAATGTCTGAGACATGTACAATGTGCTTCCTTTGTTTAAATAGACACTGTCAAGGTGTTGTACGCTCTGTCATTCAAACCCCCCTGGGAAGCTCACCAGCAGAACAAATTTTCTTATAGGTATTTTATCCCCTTTGCACATGTAGAATTGTTTGGAAGGGACTCGTCATCTCATGTGTTGAGGGAAAGGATGCATTTCCAACTCATCAGCAATTTAAGATGTGACCTTGGGGGATGTCTCTTTGCTCACCTGTCTCTTTGTCCGCCCTCAATTTCCCACCTGTAAAATGGGGATGCTCGTGACTCATTTTTGTGGAAAATCTGTAGAAAACCTGGACCGTGACGTTGGTAGATGAGTAAGATGACCAAGCATATGCTGGGGGTTGGCTTGTTTACTCGGTTTCTTAGAAGGCCATATGTGAAGGGAGTTTAAAAGCCTAGCTTGCTGAAGATGCTGTGGGGTGGCAAAATACCTGAGTGTATATTTGAGAATCGAAAGGCTGAACAATATGAGAAATACATTTCCTGTAACTGCCCTGGAAGGAATATCTCTACTGAGGCATGTACATCTGCCAGGCTGTTCTGTCACGAGAGCCAGCTGAGTGTTCCCAATTTTTGTCTTCAGGTGGACTTCAGTACTGTCTGCTAGAGAGCAAGAGCTGTCTGTGCGATACATCTTCTGTGTAGGCCTGAGGCCATTATCTCTTTTCCCCTCACCTACAGAAGCACAGGCTCCAAATGGAAAATTCTGCCTATTTCCACAATTATTTGAAACAGATCATCTTGTGGGTTTTCCATATTTAGATTGAGCTGTATGCTATCACTTTGAAAACAATGGGCTCTTGGGTGGGGGTGAGGGGATGTATAGCCTTCAATAATTGCACTAGAAAGTGCCAAGGGACACGACAAATGAATCTTCACTGAAAGATGGGCTGAATATTTAAACTGAATGCACACAGCTGGTGATCCTGTTCTTCACCACCAGGCTCAAACCTGCTCACCTTATTCAGAAAAGTCCTCCTGCCTGGCAGATGAGCAAGCTGTAGAGGGTTTGGCCCACAAAGTGGTCTTAACCATATATCCACTTACATAGGAATTATCGTGATATCAGAACATCAGTGATTTGATTAAATCTGTCCACTTTGGGGGACTGTAGCAGCCAGAGATTTTGTGAGTGACCTCAAATCTTCCAGTAGCAATAGTTATACTTTAGCCAAAGACCCCGGGCCAAGATTTTCATTGGTAAACCCTTGATTATTATCTGAATCCAAGACCCTTGAAAAGGTTTAATATCCAAAACAAGGAAAGAAGGCAGCCTTAAAGGCAGACAGATCTGTGTACATCAGGCAACTGATGTACGAGGTGCTGAGAATCTTCAGTCTCAAACATGGTGTGCAGAGGTTGCTCTGCTTGTGCAGGAGATGCTTTGGCAGGGCTCAGTCCAGGCCTGTGTGGATGGCACATCTGCTTCAGTGGTAATCTCTACAGAGCTCTTGCTGGAGAGCTGGGAATTCATGGATGTGGTTTCCTGGGCTTTTCTATCTTGGATATAATACTTTCAGAAAAAAAACCAAACAAAGCAAAAAAACAGCATTCTGTTCACAGGTTGAGTAAGGGAAGCTAAACCTCCTCTGTGCCTAAAGAAAAATACTGTGCCTTCAGGGCTCTTAACAGATGGTTTCCACCATGACGACTACACCGATTGTACATATGCTGAAGTGAGTGGAGATTCATGGTAACTACCCTCAGAAGCAGCACAGTTACATTAACTTCATGAGTGAGCATGATCTTAACCTAAATATACATGCTCTTTTGTTGAGATTCTAGTGGCATGTGTATTAGGTATGAGATCAAGGGTATTGCAGTATGGTTTCTAACATGTTTTACCTTCCACTTACGAGAACTAGTGGCAGTTGTTGAATAAGAGTTCTAGCTGCCATGCAGTGGCCCTGTTTTTCGTTGTGATTCTATTCACTGTTAACCACTATACCCCAATGTGTTCTATGAAATCAATAAAATGAGCTAAAAAAGCTTGTTTGAAGCCAGTTAGACTTCTTTACCATGTAAGCATTGACAGTGTGCTCCTGGGCAAACAGCAGAGCCGGGCAAATAATTTACCAGGATGAATTATTTCCCTCTACTAGTCTCCAAATTCTGCTATGTGTTTCCTCGTAAAATTTGAGGGTTGCTTTTTGTTTCTTTGTTTGTTTTCAGAACAAATTTTGCTTCTCAGATTGTTCTTGCAGCATTCAGTGTGTGCCTGTGACCTGTGCCCTCTGTAAGTGCCACGGGCGTTTTGCTCCAAGAGAGGAGCAGCTCCTTTTGCTGTTGGTAAATGCAGTGATGGTACCAGTGCAGTACAAATGATGCTATTTTGACTTCATAATTGAAGTGTTCTACTTCACTGCTGGGATGAAACTGCCCCAGTGCAAGGAACTGCCCTGAGAGCCCCACACTAATGAAATTCCATTGAAGCTGGTGGATTATATTAAAAAGTTTGTTCTTTTGGTTTTCTTCTCTATGAAGTCTGTTTTGTATCTAATATATAACAAGCTGATCATCAGGTGCAAGATTTCTTCAAGAAAAATATGAATATCATAAGAATACACACAAACTGTGATAAGCTGTAGATACATTTTGTTTCTGTCACTCCAAATGCATACAATTCCATTGAATACAAAGAGAAAAGGAGGACGTTTCCTCAGGAGGGCCTGATTTTTCTGGTTTATTAATATGAGAAGAAAATTCTTGGTATTTTTGCAGTCTGGGGCTTTTGAATTCTAACTTGCTCTGATTTTACTTTGGGGTTGTACTCTCATCTGATGCTTTCTGCTGCAGCTTCCACTGGACTGACTCCGAGGGAACACAACACGCACTCTGCTTTCGCGTCGTTCCAGGTGCTGGTGGGATTTCATTGTTGGAGAACCCTCAAGCTCAGCGGCGGGGATGCGGGTTCAAATCACTTTTAAATAATTAAGAAGGAGAAACCGAGTGAGCAAAGGTATCAAAAGCAAACCCTTTCAGCGTGGTGAACGCTCCGCAGCGCTTGGTGTGAACGTGAGAAGCTTAACTCGGCCCCCCGCGCTGCCACACATATGGTCTCACACGTAATCATGTGAGATGCTGCACACTGAGAAAATATTTTGTTGAAAATACGAGTAAAGCAGCGTCTTTGCTGTTGCTGGATAATTAGTGGTGGAATATGGAGATGATTTGCTTTTCTCGGAGAGGCTTTGCATCAAAACTACCTGTGTTTAGCATGGCGGATACGATTGTCAGCCAGTCGCTTGCTTGAAGCTTTGATTTGCTTCATCTTGTCCATGCCATTACCATGTTCTTTGGGACCTGGATCATCTTATTCATATTTAAACAGCTTGGTTACCTGACTAGTAGTTGTCCTTTATGTTTATATTTACCACTCATATTTGACATCATGTTTTTTTCCTTTGTGTCTCAGATTCTTATACTGAAAAAAAAAAGGACTTATTTTCTTTTCCCTCCGTTTTTAAATTCCTCTGGGATTTGCAGGTGAAGTGTCTCAAGTTTCTCTCTGATGTTCTCAGATTTGAATGTTCCTTTTGAGAAGGAGGCAGAAGTTGACGTCTGGCCTGGATGCCTGTTACACTTTAAAGATGTTTGGACTCTGAATTCAAAAATGTCAGGGTCTGATAATGTCTGTTAGAATCTGGATTTTGCAGCTGGAGTTTCTGGGGAAAGGTCTGTATCGAATATTTGGTCCTGGTCTTTAAGCAGTAGAGGTTAAGGATGGTGTCTGAAGGTTCTTCAGTTCAGGGAGTGCTTTAGTTGCTCAGTGATGTAGCAGTGCAGCCTTCTGACAGCATCTGCATTTCAATACCTTCAGTTGCTAAAATGCAGCCATGACCTGAAGCCTGAAACTGTGTTTTGGGGTATGGAGCAGGAGAGAAACTTAGAGGGGATAAGGTGTCTTCACCTATGCACAGCACCTGAAGATATGAAAAGTAAACTCTGCCAGTTGGGTCCAGATTTCCCCCTCCCATGCTGTATTGTCTACATGCACAGAAGGGGAGTTGTTGGCATTATCATTTACCTAGGCAGTGCTGAGAAGTGTGATAGCAGGGAACATATGGGCTGCAATATCATGGCAGAGTAGCCTGTGTGAAGGATGCAGCAGCTCAGAAAAAATATTCTCAGTTTTGTCAGTTTGAATACATGCTGTTTAAAACAGAATTGAAGCAAAACATTTGGATTACTGTTGCTTGAAGAAAATGCTTTACAGTGCCTGTCTTGAACAGGTTTTCTTCCTCCTTCCTGTGTCTTGTTAACATTTCAGTGACTACAATTAAGAACAAAAAACCCCAGGAAAGTTTGTTACTCTAGAAAACATTGGTCTAGCACACAAAAGTAACAGTGACATTGAAGCTCTTACCAAAGTGAGGTCAATGAGAGTATTCCTTCCCTGATGGGAATGAACTCCAAAGAGCAAAGAGTCTGGTTCTGAAGGATGACAAGACCTTTCTCTGTTGTCCACAGCCCTTCAACAAGTGCAAGTGCCACTCGTATGGAAGGGGAAATGAACTTTGCACATAGCCTAATAGTCATGCAGAGGCTCTGATTCAAACCCTGGTGATTTAGAGGATATTCCACTTACATCAGCATGGGTTAGATTGTTGCTTTCTGATTCAAACCCTGGTGATTTAGAAGATATTCCACTTACATCAGCGTGGGTTAGATTGTTGCTTTCTGAGTAACTAGCAAGAAATTTTTAGGTTTTTACCAGATGATGTATTTTCAACTGTGTGTCATTGAAACCGGTGGGAAACCTGTAGCTCCAGTACTGTCCTGTCACTTGTTCTCCGTGCTCTAGCAAAGCCACGATGCAGCTGAACCAAACTCCAGCTATTGTCACTTCTTGGGAGAATTTGCCTTCACATGCCTTTTCCCTTATTGTAACCGACAAGTCTAAGACACTGTCTAATGTTAATTCTGCTCGTTGCTGCCAATTATAATCAGAGCTAGTCAAAATAAACAAATTAAACAAATAAACATGTCAAAACAGCTCAGTCGTAGAGAAAATAAGCCAAGTCTGAACTCTCTCCGTGCTGCAGCACAACCGACGTGCTGCATATTGTAAAATGTTCCATCACATTTTTCACCTTTCGTTGAGGAAAGGCAAGAAAAGGTGGGTCAGTTTAGAATTACAGTTTAGTTCTGCCCTGCTAAGGAGTCTGCAACTGAAACCAAATGAAACCCAAATGTTCCTTTAGCTCCTTCACCCAACCTAATGATCATCTGCTGTATGTTTTAAATGGGTTTTTTTAGGGTTTGGGGATTTTTTTGAGTGATTCTTTGCTGTCAGAGTGCCAAGATGCTAAATCATTGTAGGATTTGGACAAGATGCAGGTGAAAATATACCAAATGCGGATATACACTTCGATATAAAACATGCTGCTGCTGTGACATAACACCAACCCAAATGGTAAAATACCACGCAATTTAAATTAGAAAGTACCCCTGGTTTAAGAGAGGAATATGTAAAACATGCTTGTGCTACACGGAGGGGACACTGGAACCTGGGTTTGCTAAGAATCAGTGGTAATGGGAGGAGAGGGCACAAATTTATTTATTTTTTTTTTTAGTGGTATGTTAACCTTAAAAATATGTTCTGAGGTTAAAGGAAAAAGCTGTCGCTTTAGACAGGTGGTTCTTGTAAAGAGGTGATCTTTTAAAGTGCTGTCTTACAATGTCAAAAGCAACGTCTCAGCAGAGATAAAGCTATAATGCAGGTGATTGCCGGGACTCTCCTGGTGTCTGTCACAGCTTTAAAATCGGTTTCAAACTTGCATTTGGAAAGGCACTTGTTTTTTTTTTTTAATGCAAGACACATGCACCAAATACCTGCTTCGAATCGTTGATGAGTTGGAAACGGATCCCTGAAATGCAACGCGTAGGAACGGTGGCCTCGCTTTTACAGACCTTGGGCTGTCCCCTGTTATCAAAAGACTGACTCCACGCGGGTGAGTGGTGGTGGGACTGCACCTGAATTGCTTGGGAAGAAATGGTCGTCAGTTGGACGTCGTGACCCCACTGAAATCAGGAATGCCGAGTTCTCCAAGGGTCTGGAGGTGTGAGGTGGAGAGACAGAGACATCCTTAACCTGAAAAAAAAGCAGCTCTGGAAAAGCAGCTGGGAAAAAAAAAAAAAAGCAGGTCTGGAAAGCAGCTCTGGGGAAAAAGACCTAGGGGTCCTGGTAGACAAGAGGATGACCATGAGCCAACAATGTGCCCTC
>WUAM01000047.1:216851-233968 GCA_024336885.1 Actenoides hombroni
CCTGCCCATGGCAGGGGGGTTGGAACTGGATGATCTTGAAGGTCCCTTCCAACCCTGACAATTCTATGATTCTGTGACTTTAAACACTGTTGGAATCTGCCTGTGCTGGTGGAGAGACCTGGAATGTGGATCTGTCAGGATCTACTTCTGCTTCTTTTACAAGCTTCCTATATGACTTTGGAAAGGTTGTTGTGCAGTTCTCTGCCTCCATTTCCCTTTCTGTGACATAGAGATAGGCCCTCTGTTCTACACTATGCTTTAAAATCTGCAGAAGAAAGGATTTTGCCAGAACTGAACTTGGTTTTATTCAAATAAATGAAAACATAAATGTTTAGGACCTGCTCCTAGTCTGTGTTGTGGTTCGATTCTTTGACTAGCTTTGACTGTAAAAAATGAAACTTGATGAACAGCGGTGCAAAGTGAAGGCCCTGGGTCATAAATTTGCCCCTAGACTAGCAAACCTAAAAATCAGAGAGTCCTTTTGTGAAGAAACCACTTCAGCAGGTGGTTGGCAGAAGTTGAACTGCAGAGTTCAGCACCAAGGCAGCCTGGTGCGAACCGTGTGCCGAAGGTGTCGTTTTGTTAACTGGCTGTGGAAGGGAGCTTTAAAAACCTCTGCAGCCAACCACTGGGGCTGAGGAGGTGACATGTTCATTACAAGTGTTTTACTTTCACCAACTGGGACTTTTGTTCTCGTTCTAATTCAGTGGAAATGTTGCTTTCAGAAGGTCCCACGCTGCCCAAGGAATTTGATCACCCAGTTCCTAATAAAATGAATGCAACTGGAAGTCTGAACCCTGGTGGGATGCAGTAAAAAATAGTATTGGTGTTTTGTTGTTTTTAGATAACAACCTGGCTTAACTGGGAGATGGGGCTAAAGGAGCTAAGTGGTGCCCTTTGTCCAAATAAACTTGCTGTTTTCTGGTTTTAAATCATGCTTACCAAAGCCCCACAGGGCTTCCCCCCCGAGCAGCGGGCTGGCTGCCTGAAGAGACAGTTTACCTTTGGAAAAAGATCTTAAAATAACCTTCATATTAAATAAAGGAAAATACAAACCCAAACCTTTCTGTTAGACTTTGTATAAAAGGCGGCGTTCTGGCAGGTAGTTAACTTGTGTTTCTAGATAGAAAAGGGGAAAATGCTCATAGTTCCTGCTATCTAAGCAGGACAATACATCAGATTATAAAACATACTTCCTGTTTATGACTATGAAGAGAAGAGGGGGTGATCCCTACTCTTTCTTTTCCATATACTGTTATCTTTGGATCAAGCCAAGATGGTTGGAATACCTGGGAAGACATCATCCTGGCAAAAGCCAGGTTGGCAGATGCAGGGGAAGGGAGATCAGTGGGGCACTGTGTCATGCCAGATGTACAAGGATATTCCAGAGATTTATCATTTCATCTGGCTGCTCAGGGTTGGGGAAATGCTGTCCAGCTTTTCCGTACGGGTACGTCAGGCGAACCCCAGCCCCTGGCCTCGCTTGAGTCTCTGGCTTCCCTGGAATTACTGCCTTGGCTCCGAGAATGCATTGGCAGGATTTGGGTTTTCTTCCTATTTCTGAGCACTCTCACCGTGGAGTTTGTGAGTGGGAAGAGCGAGGCTGGGAGTACGAACTGGAAGGTTACATTCCTGTATAGAAATGCTGACTGCGATACAACGCAAAGTCTTAAATGACGTGCAAGTTCCCCTTTTTTATAGGCATTTCCAAATAAGCTGCTGGGCTCCTTGTAGTCTAATGCACTTCTGTGGACGTTCCAGGTTGATGTTACAATCTCCTTTAAAAGAGGACGTGGTAGTATGTTATTGAGGTACTTGTCTCCTGCTACTCCTCTCCCTGTTTGTGTGTGTTAATGTTCTTCCACTACCTTTCAACCTCAGGCTTATGACCTCTGAACACAAGCTCAAAAATTAATGATTTTTTTTCTCTTTATTTTTTTTTTTTAACCAGTGCCTGCATTTCTTCAAGTCAGTTATCATGTGTCGCATGACGAATGAGCTTCTAGAGCACTGAACCTTCTAACAATATTATTTTTCTTTTTTTACTCTATTCAGTCTGAAAAACAACTTGCTGCCTCTTAGCCTCGGACAGAAATTTTGTGTGCAGAAAATCCTTCAGGCCGTAGCTCAGTGAATTTCTTTAACTGTGCAATAGCTTTTAGCTGTGTTCTCCAGAGTTTGTCATTCGTCATCTTTGATGTACGTAATTAGCTCCTGATTAAGAAGGTGAATATTCCTGTAAGTCTGAATGGAAAAAAAAAAAAAAAGTTTGGAATGGGGAAAAAAGCCAACAAGTTTGGCTTGTTCTTCTACTGCTGCCTGCACTGATTTCCTCGGGTATAGCCGTAGTCGGCCTTTCAGTAGCCAGGCAGCTGGTGCTGGTGGTGTGTCATATGGAGAAGGGCTCAGGAAAAGATGTCAGGCAAGCAGCAGTTGGATGTAGGAGGTTCATTTCAGTGCTTGTGTCTACTGGCAGAAGCCAGCTCTCGCAGAACGCTGTGGTGTTGGTCTCCCAGTAGGGTTTACGTCATGTCCCGTGTCAATCCATCTCTAGAAAGAGTATCTGCGGATCTGGTGCTGGCTGCTCTGGGTGGGAGGCTTAGAGGCGTTACTTTAATTGAGAAAAACATGAACCATGTGGTCATTGAAGAACAGAGGAACCTTTTCCTGGGTGTGGACACCGGACCTGTCATGCTGGTGATGCTTCCTGCTGGTGTTCTACGTTCGGTCCAGTTTGGTGTATCTTAAAGGGAATCAGTTATCAGCAAGGCAGGTGTTTTTCAGTGTATTTCACTCTGGGTCCCTCAAAATCATTACTCATGACTGGAAATCTTGTTCCTGTGTATTAAATTTTCCTTCCCCCCCCCCCCACCTCCTGCCCCCTTTCACTTTTTGAAGCTAAGCAGCCAAATGCTGGGAATTACTAGTCTCTTGGAGACACAGAAGATTTTCAAATGGTTTTCATGTTTTTGGAACAGTTTAAATTTGGCTGATCTCTTTTAGTGGGAATTCTTAGACATTTCTCCCCCCCTTTTCTCTTTGCAGTTATGAAAAACAGGTTTGCTGCCTTGGGGGAAGGGAGCAGGATGAGGAAAGCAAGACTGGGAAGCAGAAGATGAATTTATTCTGACTTTATCTTTATTTCATTCTCCCAAGTTAAATTCTACACTGTTTCACTGAGGCCAGCTGGTTTTAATAATTTCAAGAGAACACTATTTATTAAGTGTCTGTTTCAGGCAGTGTCAAATCCTTCAGCTCCTTCTCTATTCTCCATTGTAAGCAAGAACATCAGTAGCCCAGGTGGGCTTTGAATAGCTTCAGAAAGTAGGTAGGTGAGAATCTATTTATTACTTACTGTAGATCTCAGTAGACAGAGACTCCAATTAAGGCAGAAAACTGACACACTTAGCCAACTCCTTCCAAGCGGAAGATGCAAAAGGAGTGAATAAAAAATTAAATAAAATAACCCAAACTTCTCTGCATTTTTCCCATACAGTCTGGAACCATAACTCCTCTGTGCTTTTCTCTTCGTTCTTTCTTTTCTGCACGTAGGAATTCAGAGAAGAGTGAGGGAGCTGGTTTTGTTAAGCTGCACCAAAGCAGAGGTGATACCAAGTAGCATGGAAGTCCACGATCCAGTGGATAACCTTCGTGTTCATTTGCTATAAGACTTTATCCCCCTTTGTCCTTGTGCCTGAAGTAAAAAAATTTATACTACTGAAATTGCTACAACTGACACTACTGTAACTAAAGATTGAAATCAGATTTACAGCACCTCCATTTTACATCGAATAACATTTTGGTTTCTTATTTGGTCACTGACTTATTCAAATCCACAAAAGAAGCCAAAACTATTGAAAGACAGATCATTTATTGTAGTAACAAATGTGCAGGTTGTAAATATCCTGAATAGCATAAGGGAAGTTAAAAAAAAAAAAAAAGAAGAAAAAAAAAAAAAGCAGGTCGATTTTACATGCCTCTCCTGACACCTAATCCAGAGACAACAGAACCTACAGCAGCTCTGATAACTCCTGCTTGCATTCTGAGGAACTTTAATTCAGTAATAAGAGAATCAGCCCAAGGTGGTTGCTATCATCTCCTTTAAAACAAGGTGATTGGTAGAAATAAGCTTTTGTGAAAATATGTTATTGTTTTGTGTAACAGCAGATAAAATTGGAATTTCAACATGTAGCATATCTGCTTTCATGCTAGGACTGGATAAATATAGGAGAATTCTTTTTATTCATGCTCATTTCTATTGAAACTTTGATTGCTTTCTATAGCATTTCAACCTCTATTAAATTGCTTTGAAAACAAAACAGGAAAAAAAAAAACAAAAAGGAAAAAAAACCCACCCATCATCAAAATTTCAAAGTCTGGATGCTTTCCAGCAAACTGTTCTTGAACGAAAGCAGTGTTCTGTCTTCAGTTTAACATTGGCTCTAAGACCAATAAATCAGTGTTTTCAGTTATACTGCAAAAATCTTTAACTGTAAGGGAGAGGGAAAAACAAAGAAAAGATCATAATCATAATTAGCAGCTCAGTAAGAATTTGCCTTTGTGAAAGCACAAAATGCAGCCGCTCGTACTCGAGGAAGCAAATTCTAAACATACTTTTTGATTCCATTTTTCTGGAAAACTTGTAGGAATCCAGATGAATTAAGCCCTTATCCTGGGCAACAGTGCAGTACCAGGTGGTATGTATGTCTGCCTTCTACCTCCCTCCAGTTCCTACAGAAAGCTTTTTCTTCGATTAAAAATAAATTTAAAGATACTGCATTAGAAGGTTTCTTGAAGTGCCTTCCCAGACCTATGTTCTGGTGGTATCTTGCTGCACATTTTGTTCAGACATAAATCCTCTATTTTGAAGATAAGTCCTCGACTCAGGATTTGAATGCGTTCCCAAGCTTTGCTTAAAATTCAGCTCCAAATTTTCTGGCATTAATACTCTGCTTCAGTCTGTGAAATAAATACCTAAAAATAAGGAAAGCTGTAAAAGAAAAGAATAATTTTCAAACAAATTCACAGAAAGACTATTTCAAGGACTGAGGAAAGCAAACACTGATTTTTTTTTGGAGGCGTTTAAGTAACTTTTGATACTTCAAATTGGTGTTAATAACATTGGGGATAACTCTTTAAAAACAGATCAGAGATGATTTTTTTTAATTGGTGTAGAGGTTAACTGCTTTGAATTCACTTGAGCTACAGCCACTGGGTTTATACTCCAGTCACTGGGCTTTCCAGAATCAGGTGTAATCTGATTTTCAGGAATTTAAAGTACTCATAACTCCCAGCAACTTCTGTAAGAGTTGAAAATGAGCCCAGCAGTTCTTGCTGGAGAGTCTCTCTCTGACAGATCCCCAGCTGGTATCTGGTTGAGCATCATCCACAAGCTGAGAATCTCCTGGAAATTATATAAGGGCCTAACATTTTTATGCAACCTACTCTTTTTTTTTCATATGTGTGTGTGTGTGTGTTAAGGGAGAGCTGGTGTGGTCCAGAAACACAACAATATATAAATTATTGAAACACATCAGCATGTTAAAGAGGACTTCATTGTTCACACACATCTCCTCCACTTGACATTTCTCCAACCTTGTGTCATTCTGTAGCATATCCTCTTCATATTAATAGCAATTTATCATTAATCCATTTGAATAATACTTCTTTTTTTTTGCAACAGAAAGAGACAGAAAACATCTGCATATTGAGTAATATTAGCTACAGTTTGTGTCTCAAGTGAGACTAACTGACAACCCTCATTTATTATGACTGTGTAGGCTTAATTGGGTTGACGTAGGATTTGGACTTTGTAAAAGGAGAAACAGTTTGAAGATCTTTTCAGGAAAAAAAACAAACCACTTTTAGAGAGGGGAAATAATAGGGAGAGTAGCAGAGGAGGAGGGAATAAAGGAATAAATATGTAAAATAATGATGCTGAGGTGTTCTGTTAAAGCCCAAACATTTAGGAGGTGTTTTAATAACGATGCTTAAATGAGAGATTAGTTATTAAGCCATATGGTTTGTATTACAGCTCTCATCTTTTGTTTCCTGCTTATGCTGTCAAGCATTAATGTGATTGTTTTGATTCTTAATGTCTTAATGCATCATTCCTCCCAATGCATTAGGCTAATAACTTTGGTCCTCTTAAGGGCAGTGTCGCCATTCATTACTCTTCCTGTTTTGGCTGACCACAGAAGTTTAAATGAGGGACTCAAAAAATATCTACATGTTCCTTCCAACATTTATGAAGCCAGCACGTTGAGATCATTGAGGAAATCTGAAGTGCATTAAAGGCTGCTGACTTCCACTCTGCTGATGACATGCATGTCATGCCTGAGTTGGCCTCCCCCAAGGCAGCTTAGAAACTCTTCTGTTAGAATCAAATGCGATCTGAGTTTGTTGTCTTAACTCTGGGTTAGGTTTCAGGTAGTTCTTTGTAAAACTTGAGGAAAATAACATATTAAATTCATTGTGATTTCTCACTGTTGGGGCAAGTGACTGCATCTGTGGGTATGCAGTGCATGGATTTATATCGAAAGATGTCTTTTGTACATTGATACAGGTCACCTTTTGGGTGAAGCACGGTAGTAACAACCCAACAGTACAAGATGACGCTGATCTGCTCTTCCAGTGCTGCCATTTTTGGGAGGTCTGAAGTCAAGGTGCTTGATGTTAAAGGGCATTTACAAAACTTTGCTCGAAAGCATTTTTGACAGACGAGAGCTGGGATGATTTAAAGCAGAACAACCATCTCTGAGGCTGGTCCATATTGGTTCCCCTCACAGCATAAGAATTTCAGGGTATTCAAGCAGAGTACACTGGGGGCTTTGGTGGCACCAGTTTCTTAAGGAAGAGTTTATTTTTGTGATATTCTAACAAATTAGAACAGTAGTGAAAGAGGGACCTTTATTTTGCAGGGTCTATTGTGAAGGCTTCACCTTGAAAAGACTGAGTTTTGGTAAATGATAAACGTTTTGATGAAATTACTAAGTTTGAGTGCCTGTGTATGTGTATATATAGACAGGACATCTAGAGAAAACAGCCACACAGAATATTTTGTCTGTTTGTATATGTATTTCATTATCTGCCTTTACCTCTCAACATCTCAAACCCTTTGTGCTCCTTGTCTGGTGCCCTGAGCGTGATTTGCTTGAGTATGAATCAAAACATTTGGGGTTTTAAAACATCTGGTCCATTTTCTTCGGGGGTGTTTTGACTGGCAAATTTTTTCTAATGGGGTTATTCACTCTCTTTCTTTCTTTCTTTCTGAAACCTGTCCTGCAATCTCAAATGGTGATAACTTCGTGTAACATGAGCGTTGGTTCAGCCTATGTTCTGTCGCAGGAATGATGCAGTGAATCATATGTGAAATCTGTAAATCACTTAGGAATCCAGTGGGATGAAAAGTGGTGCATCAGTGTGAGATGATTGTCATTCTATGGTCACCCCAATTTATACAGCAGAAATAGCAAATGCTGCAAGGTGGAAGGAGGATGAAAGGTGTGACGAGCTGTTCACAACATTAAAATGACCAGTGTCCGCTAGGGAGTCTGTTATATATTCAACATGTCACTGAAACACTTGTGTGATGGGATTGCATTTGAGAAAGTGTCAATATGAAAGACAAGTAAATGATTTGAGTACAGGATATACCCAGTAGTATTGTCACACAGACTGAAATTTAAATACACACCAGCTCACATGATAAGAAGAGCCAGGACGGAAGCTTTAGGGGAGACATAGCAAATGTGGGGGAGAAATGTTTTGCCAGGAAAAATGGATTGTTTGTTTTGGGGGTGGGAAGGTGCTGAGGGGTTTTTGGCTTTTCTTTTTTCTCCCCACAGAATGTTTCCGGTGCATCCATAAATAAATCATGCGTGTTAGATGTAGGAATGCTCCAGACTTCCAGAGCCTTACAGGAACTCAGGCTGAAGTATTCGACCTGTTGAACAGAATATGAACCCTGCAGATAATACAATAATAATACAATAATAATGTAGGGCCCAACAGTTGCATGTGCTCAGTTCAAAGGAAAGCGGGTTTCTGTATTTTGTTTTCTCAGTGGTGGTGTTTTCACTTGCTTGGCAGAACAATGTCCTCTTATGCGGGGGCAGGGGAGGTGGAAATGCTTGTAAAATGGAGAAATCTAGAACTTGGTGAGTACAATCAGCACTACCTCTCTCCCCTTCAGCCTGACTTACAACCCTACGTTCCTTCCCCAGCAAATGGTGTTTCTGTTGATGGGATCCTACGTGTAGTTATTCAAAATCTGAACGGAGGGGAAATTGTTTCATCCTTAAGTGAAAAAGTCTCCCCTTGGTATTTTTTTTTCTCTAATGGAAATAATTCTGCAAATTCTAATGTCTAATGCGGTATGAAAGTGTCGCTCTTGTTGTCTCCAGAGCAGAGAAAGGTAGATAGGATGGCATCTGTCTATCAGACAGTATTCACTTGAAGTCTCTTCAGGCTGCTCGCTACTGCAGGAGGAAGAGGGGAAGATTGGATTCGAGAGAGGAGAGGGTTAAGACAGCCCCAGAAGCACAAGCTGAAGTGATAGTTTTCCAGTTGGGGATAAGGGCTTGATCTTCTCACCAGCCATCTTCACACAGTTCATCAGTTCTGCCGAGCGTGTCAGTTCCCTAAAGCTCCGCGCTCCTTTTCACCCACGGACCTGGATCTTGCACAGGTGGGGGCAGCACGGATAGGATTAAAGGCTTTTTTCCCCCGAAAATCTAGACCTGTCTGTTTAAATGAGCCCCTTCATCCTGTGAGTCCTTGCCGGGTGTGAGAGTTCGAGATGGTTTGCTCAAGACAATAGCATTAAGTCATCTCCCACGCTGACTGTACGTGGCTGAGACCCCGTAGAGAAATGCTTCAGACCCTAGTGGCTGACGAATTAAACAATGAGGAATATATGCCAGCTCTTTCCATTTGCTTATTAATAGGTTCTGTGTCTCCTGCTCCAAGGGGATTGTCCTTCCTTTTGAATTGCTAGCGGGGAGGCATTCAAGCATTCAGTCACTGTAAATGGAGAAAAATGGAGAAAGGAAAGAAAAATGTTTCAGGAAAGATTGGATCATGTCTTCAAGAATGTAGGACTAGGGACCTGACTTTGCAGAAATACCGATACTCTTCCTTCCGGTAACTTGGTTCAAGTGCTTGGGGTCTTTGAAAATCAAGCACTGACCAACTGTAAATCCTGTCATTTCCTTTGGTGATTCCAAAGCACTGCATTCATGGGACACTACACTGTGAAATCCCTGCAATTTCACAGCAAGTTCAGTAGGACATACTGTATGAAGACAGGACTGTAGAGCAAACGGATTTCATCCTCTTTCTGATTTTCCACTGATTTGTTAATATTCATTGTGGCTGATACTTGTGATGACATACATGAGTTCTGAGCTCTTTATTCACTTCAAGTCCTTGGTTTTCAGTAACTCCTTTAGGTAGGTTTGAAAATCTTAGCTTTGCAGTGGTTGTTTCCCCAGAAATTCCTGGTGGTTTAACAAACAAATGTCTGTTTATGTTGTGACCGCTCCAATGTCACTGTTGAAAAGGCTTATTTCTGTCTCTCTCAAACCTTTTCTAAGAGAGTTATAGGAGAATTTAGGTTGAAAAGGATGTCCAAAGGTCATCTGCTAAAGTCCCCCCTCAAATCAGGGCCACTTTAAAGTTAGATCATGTTGTTCACAGCCTGCAAACAGATTTATACCAAATGAAAAATAAAGCAGGCATAATCTTAAACAAAACACAGGATAAAAATTTGAAAGTCCTTGCATGTTTCTTTTTAATAGTGATTTCACAGATTAAATTCCACTGGCTCTCAAAGTCTTTTTTTTACCTCAATTTTTAAGTGTCTAGACACCTAAATAACATTGTTGACCATCTTGGAACCCCAAAATTCATTTTCTTTGGGAAATGGAACACGGGCTCCCAGTCTGCACACAGCCTTTAGCTCTACGTTAGTGAGGCCATTTCCTTAGGTTAAATTGTAGAAATTCTTCACCCGAGCATGGCCACAAGTCTCTGGGTGGTTGTTCTAAGTTATTAGATAAATAGATAAACTTCCAGGTGATGTTAGTTAGAGGTGAAAAAGAGTGGGTTTCAATCCTGAATGAAACTTGGTAAGCGGTGCTGTGGCAACTGCAGGGCTGGCTTCGTAGTTTTCCAACGTGTTCTTGCACGATATTCTCACGACAAAATGTGTGTAAGAAACTCTAGGTGGATGTAGCAGTAACTTCATTTGCTGTGCTCCTGTATAAACAGCAGCAGGGTCATGAGTAGAATCAAGCTGAGAATATCTGAAGGGAGGTTTGCATGACTGGGTGGTGTGGTTTGCACTGGGCACCGAAACATCGGTGTGGCTTTTCCCCACTCTCCTCTGCCTTTGTGCTGCTTGGCACCAGGTGATCGGTCCCATCTCCTTCCATCTGCTGCGTTGGGCAGCCAGGGGCTGAGCAAATACAAACTGGACAAACCCTTCATACTGTTCTTGATATTCCATTGGTACAATAGTGACATCTAACAAAACCCAATGCAACGAATTAATTAAGGAAGAATTGTCTATGATTTCATCTTACCTTTTCTTTCCACCCCCACCTCGTGCAAGTCTATGCAGTGGAGCTGCCTCTTGCCCCTTGTGCCAGAATGATTAATGGTGGGACCACAATGAGGTCAATTAGCTGGGGTCGGCTTGAAGCTGAAAGGTGGAGTGTGTTTCTTTATTGAACGCTGCATTCACACTCCAAACCGTGACCTGGACTACAGTGATTTATTACAGGGGCAGTGTTTTGATCACTTACCTTCAGTACCTTACCTTGGCTTTAGAAATCAGGTTTTCACTGTCAATTAAAATCCAGAAGAAGAGATCCATTCAAAATCTGAACTGTGAACCCCAAGAAAAGGATGGGGAGCCTGAGGATGGTTTTCAAAACTGTCTTTGTAAGTAACAAAGAAATTAGATTGCATTCCATCTCTGAGAGGAAAAAAAATCATCCCTAGCTGAACTTTTAAAGTGTTTTTCCTGAGTCGAAACAGAGGAACCAAATCTGTCCTGACAAATTTTGAGGAGGCTTTAGGGGAAAAAAAAAACCTCCACACATAATATCTGTATTTCCTGTTATTTTTGAAGGGTTAAAAAGTTCTCGTGTGTATATATAAGGTATTTATTAATGAGTAAGGTGTAGCAGTGATGAGGCATCTTCCAGCAGTGGGTGCTGAACCGTGCTACGTACGGCCATGAAGCCTCTCGATGATGTAGCGGTGAAACAAATCTCTGCCGGTTGCAGCGGCCAGGCTAAGACACAGAAGGGCTCTGGGGTGGGTTGGTGGGTGTCTTTTCCCAGGGCATCATCCAGCCAGTGTTTTAATGACCTGTGTGATAGGCGACTGGCTCTGGTGGGGTGAGTGTTCCACACAACGCTGCTGTCCATCTGCACGGCATGGCTGCTTTCTCACAATACACCGGAGAGGGGTTTAAACTCCTGGCAGAAAAGGATGTGAGGCTGGACGGGATGTTTGGAGCTTTTAATGTATCAGTACAAGGCAGGTAATGTTATTGACAAGGTAGCACGAAGTGCTGCACAGGATAGAAAGATTGCATAGCAGTGATTCTGTCCTCAGAAAGCTCAGGCCTTGTTTGAGCTGGGCTGCAGAGAGCTGCAACACTGGTTTGCAGATCAAGTTCTAAGCATTAACTGTCTGGTGGTAATCAGGTTATGCCCTGAAAATTAAGGTTTAGCTTTCTTTTAGCTTGGAGAGAGACAATTATTCCTTGTTTATGAATCGGTTTAATTTATGCAGCTGATTCTGTTTTCCTGCAGAACTTAATCTCTGTCTCTGGTCATCCGTAAACCGAATGACTCAGAGTCTTTGCTGTGTTTATCTTCACACCACCTCTGTGCTAGAGTGCTATGAATCATGGCAGAGAGTGGCCTTGAACTGAGGCTTCCTCAGAGCTCAGTAAGCACCTTGGCCGTTGCCACACAGGCTCATTCCCCAGCCTAAGAAGCATTAGTTTTTTCTGGGGTCTACCATTAAATGTCTGCAGTCTCTCCTGAATCACAGAACAAAATAAGATAACTAATAGATTAAAGATGCCATTTAAGTGCATTTCCTCTAGGGTTTATCAAGAACAGTAGTATAGCATTCAGATTCACCTGAGATGTGACTCAGGAGTAAAATTCTACTAGCTGTGGCAAGTAGGGTTTATTTTTAAGGCAAGTACAATAGCATTTTCTCCCCTGTATCTCCATGACATTTAATTGTGAATTACTTCCTCATCTAGACTTCTCTTAGGCTTTTATTTCTCTTGCAGAATTTAAAAAAAAAAGAAAACATATTTAAAACTTCAACTTTCCTTGCAGATTTTGGAGTAATTTCCGTGGCACCCTGTTTTATTCCTATAGACTGCTATTGACTCAGTGCCTATTAATTTTTATGAGACTTTCTCCATGAGGCTTTGTAAAGGAGAGACATCTATTTAGTCCCTGGCCTGGTAAATTTTAATGACAATTTTGCATGCTTGACTTAATTCCTATTTTTCACGTCCCAGTTGTGCTTAACCCTCACCTTATTCTTTTAGGGCTTGATTCTTGTCTTTTGAGTCTGATCCAGTAACACACATAAGCATTTAACTAATCCCACAGATGTTAACAGAGGGGATCTTTCCAAGGCAAGTTAGTCCCCAAATCTCACTGACTTCCAATGGGAGTTGATTCCAAGCTGCCCTCTCTTTGCCTCCCATGTGAGCAGTGTTCTGACACAAGGACTAAAAAAGCTGTAAAACTGAAGATGAGAAAGAGATCTCTTAGTGCTAGTTGAAACCTTCTGGTATCCTGTATTAAACCCTACAGGATGGATATGAAATGCTGTAAAAATGTGATTTTCTACTACTTTCTGAACAGACAAAAATGAAAAGATAATATTTCTTTCACCTGCCCACTGAAAAGAGTCCTGCCTGCCTGTGGTTACCGGTGCTCAAATGCAAGTTGCTGTTGTAGAATGGGGCCACCATGCTCAGCATCTTTCAAGATCTCACTATCCATGGCAGTCTGATTGCCAAAGGGGTTTCAACTGTTTTGGAGCAATGTGACAGCTCATAAATAACAAAATATTGGCACTGTGAGCACCTTTGAACTTATGGGGAAACCTCCCATACAGAGATACTCGAATGGTGTTGCTTCCAGTGCTGAATTAGAATAAGCCAAGCACAGACATGTGTTTTAGCAGCAGAATTCTTTTTCCTTTTGTACGTGAAATGCAGTCTTTGTCTTAAAAACTACTATGACGAATAAAAACTACATGTGAAGAATGACTTTTCATGAGTTGCAATCTGTCTTTGAAAGAAAATCTTTTAAAGAGCTCGTTCATTAGGCAGAAACTTCACTTTCTGGGGAGGATGAGTTGTGAAGGAAGTTAGTTCTGCCATAACTGGCATTCAGATCTTCCCACATACAAGCCAGTAGCTATGTGACCCGCGGTGTCTAGTTCTTGATGTGCACTTTAATGACAGTTAAACGTGCCTCAGCGGTGCCTCACGGCTGCGTGATTCAGCTCTTCCCTAGGGTATGGCTCAGTTTATATTGAGAATATGCTTGGTATGCTTAATGGGGAACTTGGAGAAGTAGGATCTAGTCACAAATTGATCCAAAAGACAATAATTCTGTTAAACATGCTCTTTTTGCCTCAGAGGTGACACAGAACAGCTATAAAACCTACATATATCTTCTAACAACCAGCTGCCTTTGGCTGTACCAGTTTCCAGGCAGGATTGTTCTCCCACTGGGAGCCAGACGACCTGAGATAGCTTGGTTAATCCAGTCACTGGACCACTGGGTGAGAGCTGGCAATCTAAAATTCCAGGTTTGGTTCTAGAAGAAATTCCCTCGTGACTCTGGGAAAGTTATTTTCTCCTTCTGTATTTCATTCATCTTTCTTGCCATTTGTTCATTCCATGGGGCCTGACACGATGGTACCTAATTGGAACAGTACTGCAGTGGAAGGATGAACTCCAGTAGGGTGTTAGGGATAGACCTGAAGTAAAGCTCAAGTTGTCTTCATCCTCTTCTGTTTACTGCGTGAGTAGTAAAACACAGACCTGAGGTTCCAGATAGTCTCCTGTAATTTTTCTGCAATGAAAACTATCAGTTTCCATCTCCAAAGAGTGTTCAGTAGCTTGCAAGTCCAAATTTCCAATTATTAACCCATCTTTCTCTGGTGTAGACAAGACTGGCTGATAGAAAGCCACTGAAACATCCACGTGCTCTCAGGACCTGACCCTGCGTGGTTTCCTCGGGTGAAGATTTGGAAATGGTAAACAGCAACACCTCGTTACATCTTGTGATAGTGGGAATTAAACCAGCATCCTGCTGTTGGAAATCAGCAAAAAGAAGCCTGAACAGTAAGTAATACCATCATAAATCTTCCATTTTGTGACCTGCCTGTAGAATTTCATTGAGGATTGTATCCAAACTATCGAATTCCATCAGAGAGCCTGCAAGCCCCATACTTGAAATAACCCATGGAAATGATCTAACTCAATCCTGTAGGTTTTAGAGGTGTATTTATATAGGTCCCTTTTGAGTTTCTTCCCAGTAATCACTATAAAACTTTCCCTAAAGGGAACATGAATATATATAAACCTTAGCAGGAGCAGCAAAATAAAAATAGACTCATGAAGCAAATCTTTAGCAAATATAAACTGGTTTAGCTCTCTTGAAGACAAATAAACCAGCTGAAGATATGCTTCTCAGCTCATAAAAAAAAAAAAAGGTTCTCCCTCTTGCACAGCTAAATGTTGCTTCTGCATTGCTGCAAATGAATTCTGGGTTTACTCCTTGTTTTCTGAACAGGCTCAGTGTGCCAACGAATGTGTCTTCTGCCTTTGTCTGTGTGGGCAGAAGCATCCTTACGATAGCTTCTAGCAATCTCTGCACATATATAGAGGTCTTGTTTTAATATTTAATTGCTAATTGGTGTGATGATCAAGGGACAGCCGAGGGAGCACTCTGACATCTGATCTCTTGAACTGATTACACGCACTTTGCACTACATGTTGTTTATCATGGTCAGGCTAATTTCCTTCACTGAGTGCTGATTTCATTCTGGGGAGAAATCTCAGTTTGAGGCTTGTGAAGAGAGACTTTCCATTTTTGGGAAAGGATTCCAGTGTGCATTGGGCTCCTGTTAGTGACCTGACTTTCCAATAAAAGCAGGGCAAATTCTGTTGGATGAATGAAATCAAATATTAGTCCATGCCTGTGCTCTCACCCTCTGTTAAGGCTTCTTCTGTATTCACTCTCTTTGTGATTTTATTCATTCCCTTTCTCCCTCTGTTAGCTTTCTCCTTATATTTTTCAGCAGAAATTTTAGATTTCAAAGCTCCTTTCGGTCTTAAAGACAAAAAATAATTCCATAACCCAATGCAAACTGCTAATCCTAACCTGAGAGGAAGGGTTTTTTTCTTTCATTATGATGTTGATGATGATGATTATTATTATTATTATTTGGAAGAAGGTGGTGAAAAAAAGAGAGAATTTGTCATTACTGTATAATTTAAAATTGCACAGCCTACAGCCCACAAAACAGAGCATGTAATTACACACTTACTAGAGGTAACAGCAGTGCTGATAATTATTCTTTACACAGGAGAATCTCGCTGATATCCCAGAGTCGGAAAGTGGGAACTACAATATCTTTAATACCATCCTTAGAGACCCTCATAAGCAGAGGAGAAGTATGAGGAGGCACACAGGGTCCAGAGCAATATCTTCATCGCACCAGAATGTCAGGGGCTTTAGTACAGCAGAAATCAATAGATTCAAGTACATTTTTTATTTTATTTTTTTTTAAGGTACAAGATTTTTATTTTTTTTTATGACCCTACCTAGAGAAAGGCAGAGGAGCAGCAGTGGTATGAAACAAACATTCTGAATGTGTCTCTTTAGAAGAACAGTGAGCTAAGATTTATTCATTCATTCATTTATTTATTTTTAAGACCTGTTCTGCAAGAATGTGTTAGCCATTTCTGGGCTGTAACCCACACATTTCTTTGGTATTAAATACCCAATTCTTTTGTTTATACTGCTCTCTCTAGCTGTTCTTGCTCAGAGGGTTGGGGTTTTTTTAGCATTTTTGTCCCCTTGATTTAAATAATTACAATAATTCAGATTTCATCTTACCTTTGGCATTTCTCTCGACGATTCTTAGTCTGAGCTAGAGAACAATCTGATGGAGAATGTTTTTAGTAGTTCGTTTAAATCAAGAGTGGGATTTATGGGCCAAACACTGTTCCCTTTATTTACTCCAAATAGTGTTATATTTTGCAAGCTATTAATTTGATTTTTAAGGAATAAAATGCTATTCACTATGGAAGCAAACAGAGCAAAACTTTCCTGTGTTTTCCCATTTTCCTTTGCCCAGATGGTGCAAAGTGATGGGATTTTACCTGTCAATGGCCATTTTTCATGGAGGGAGGTTCTAAATTAATGTGTTCTTAAACAGGGGTACGTTATAAAACAGCCAGAAAATCTGGTGGCACCTGATTTTCATGTGCTGTTGGGTCCAATCAGGCTGATTGTCTGTGTTTGAGTCTCCTTGGGGTTGCTCTAACTTAAGCCATCAAGTTAGGTCTGGTGTGGCTGCCCGATGTGAATCAGGGAGTCTTACCTTGTTTCTTGACAGCCTCAGTCCTGCCTGATCAAATCTCTGTGTTGGTGAGAATCTGGGTCACGGTCACAGGGAGTCAACGTGACTAATAAAGTACATGAAGCAGTTGGGGAGCAGTCAGGGGACATAAAGTTAATTAAAAAAAAAATAATCTGTTCTTAATATCCCTAATAACAAACTTAAAATGGCATAAAGATCTCAGAAGTTGGTTTAAAAGAGGAATCAAACTGTTGGCTCTCCACCTTTAGCACAGACTGGTAGCTCTTATCACCTGAGTGTGTGAGAGAAGGGCTGGTTTTTGGAAGGAACTTTCTATTATTATTTTCTATCACTGTCTGATGGCCTTTTTAGGCTGTGAGGCAGTGATAGGACTGGAGGGAATGGATTAAAACTAGAGAGAGGTCGATTCAGGTTGGACATTAGGAAGAATTTCTTCCCCATGA
>WUAM01000047.1:260818-276298 GCA_024336885.1 Actenoides hombroni
TGCTCTAGTGGGAGGTGTCCCTGCCCATGGCAGGGGAGTTGGAACTGGATGATCTTGAAGGTCCCTTCCAACCCTGATGATTCTGTGATTCCACATGCACGTGCCATAAGCCTTGCAGGAGCCTAACGAGAGCACAGGTAGCGTGCTCCAGCCGCGTCCCCCTGCCAGGAAAAGGAACTGCCTGGATTCCTGTGTCTCTCTCTGTTATTGTTGTAACGTCACACAAAGGAAGCGGGACGGCAGATCTCATTTCCCCTGCCCCCCTCCCCGCTGCAGCGCTTCCCCCAACCTTCTTATGTTGCCTCCACGGGACAGTATTTTGGTGCCTTCCCCTTCGGGAGGGGGAAGTGTTGGGTTTCCTGCTTCCCCTTATCTACCCCGGTGTTTGCTCAACACTCTCTCTGCCATGGCTGCTCTGTCTGCACCCTCTGCTATGGCCACCAGCTGTCTGTTTAATCCAGTCCTGCGAGCGAGTTAATGAGACATTCCGACTTAAATAACCTGGTGCGATTAAAGCTTCAGATCTTTGCACCTCAACAGCTGCGTGTTGTCACCGAGATAAATATTTTAACTGGTCTGGCAATTCCCTGGCTGCCCTGTGTAAGTGGCTGAGTGAGTGGCTATTGTTTCACCGTTTATTAAAGTGAAATTCAAGTTCTTACAAAACAGCCCTCTAGAAAAGACCTGTAAGGGGGAAAAAGGTGGGCGGGAGAGAAGCTACTTTTCTAGAAGGCAGCTCTTAACCAGTGCATCGTGCAGACGGCAGCGTGGCCACGCCTGACTCTCACCATCCCTTCCCGAGGTGAAGAGAACTGGGCTTCCACTTACAGGAGAGGGTCTGTTTGTCACTACGATGGGGAGAAAAGTTCCTTTGGTGTTCTTGACCTGTCCAAGTCAATGGCTGTCCTTTGGAACAGGATCGCTTTCGATGATGTGACAAACACCATTAAATTCTTCTCAGAGATGGCAGCAATCCATCTTACAAAGGAAGGCTGAACCATTTAAGCTTCGTGTAAAACTTGGCCGATTAAAGCTTTAAGGTGGTTGCAGATTTCTAGACATTATTGGTCTTAACGTGGGCCCAGAAAAACCTTTTCACACTGGCTTCTAAGAACTGAGCAAGATTGATAATGAGGTTGGCTCAGGATGAGATGTCACTGATCCGAGAGCGTTTGGGGTCTTTTTAAGAGAGATTCCCTTTCAGTACAGAGAGGCTTTGCTGATACCATCTAAGCTACCTGGGGCTGGAGGGAGTTGTTTGTAGGTTTGGTTTTTTGCTTTTTTTTTTTTTTTTTAAAGTTAATATTTTTTTTCTGCAGCTCTCTTGCAGGGCTACTTCACACACCTCCTTCCCTCACTCAGCAGTTCATTTGGAAGTTGCTCAGACCAGGGGACAGCGCTGGAGGCGAGAGCGGTAACACATCCCAGGCTGTGTTTGTACATCAGCAACTCCTTGAAAAGAGGTAACAAATCAGCAGTGGAGCTCAGTAGATCTCCAGGCTTTCATCTGCCTAATAAACTCCCTCACTTTATAACAGTAGGTCACTGTTAAAGACTAAGAATCTCTTTCAAAGTAACTGTTCGATTTATCGTTAGAATCGTCACTTAATACACTGCTGGGATTTCTTAAAGGTGGGGAAGCTGAATCAGATTTTAACCAGAATGGGCCTCTGTTTGAGATGAGATGAAGGATATTTCCCTAGGACAGTGGACAACTTGGGTTTCACTGCTGGGAAGAAGGTCATCTACTAATTGCATGTTCTGCTGGAGTGAGCAATTGAAGCAGATTACCAAAAACCCTGTTTCCTTCGCAGCTTTTAGTTGATAGTGCCTAATATTTTCAGATGCTTTCAGTGACATCTGGCAGTAGTTAAACACTGACTCATACTCTTCTGTTAGTCCAAAAACGCCAATAAAAGCAGATTTCATCGTCAATGAAAATTTTCATTTGTTTTAAACCTTTCCAGTCATTTTCACACAAGAAAATGGACTGATCCTGGTTTAGAAAGGCAATAATGGTTTTCCAAGACTCTGCTTGTTTTTTTGTTGTTGGTTTTTTTTTTTTTTCGATAAAATGAAGCTGATTTACCTTTTTGATCAGTGATCTTACAGAGGGAACAGAAATTCCCCACCTCACACATGCCTGACAAAGGCACAGGTAGAAGTGTCAGTGGAGTGGGGCCTCTGCCACTTGGACTCGGATGCTGGTCAGCGCAAGGGAGCTGCAGAGAAGTGATATTTGTACTCCCCAGTGATTAAAACATGCAAGAGGGAGTAGAACTACTTCAGACTTTTTTCCTTAGGAGCTGATGTGGCTCATGTCTGCAGTGAAAGTGTCGCTGTTTGCTCAGGGCTGTGCACGAGGACACTCAGTCCCTAAGACAGGACCGAGGAACTACCTCCAACTCAGCTCAGCAGAGTCCAAGAAAAGGCTGGGATCAGTCAGTCCAAGCTCGGGGGTTAGATTTTGTGTTTTGACCTCTTTTATACTACTGACAAAAAGGGGACATTTCCAAAGAGGACACTACAGCTGTCCTACCTCCTGACCCCTTCCTGTCCTACCTGCTGACAACTTCCTCCCCTAAAAGGCCTGAACTCTCATAAAGGTGGTGTCCAGTTCGTTCACCAGCTGTAAGACATAGGCCAATACTGTCCCAGTCTGTGACCAGCATAGTCTGGAGCTGGCTCTACCAACTCATGGGTGGACAACCAAGCATGAAGGCTTGCTTTGCAGGACGGTCACACAGCATATAAATACCTCTGTTTAAAGTGTTATTGCTGTACCCATACCTTGAGTGACCCATGAAGGTGATAAAGAATAGAGCATATTGAATACTCTGAAATGAAGAGAAATCCCCCCCTTGTTTACAGTACAAAAATTTTATTTTTTTTTGTTAGGATAATTTAAAGTTTAAAACTGAAGTAGACATATTCATTTTACAAACAAGATATTCTTCCATAAGTAGGACCATTAAAAACAGTAAACAAAAAACAAAAAAAAGGCTATCTTTACAAAAGCTCTGTGCATAGCAACTTCATACCGTATATAACCGACAAAGCAAAAACCCAAAAAAAACGACCAGCCAACCCCAAACAAACCCCAAAACTATACAGGAGGGAGAAATGAGACCTTAATTTACAGAAGGGAGAAAAAAAAAAAAATGGTCTTTAAAAACCATGCATATTGGAAGTGTGCAAAGAAATAGGGAAAGATGCTATACCAAGATAAATAATGAAAGAAACCGTACTCTTCCAAAGGTGTGAGGAAATCTGTCGTTACCTAGCGCGACGCTCTTGTCTCTCTACTGGCAGAAAGGAAAGCTGCTAGGGAACGGCAAACAGCAAGAACTGAAAGAGGACAGATTTGCTTCTTACACTGAAAAAATCCTTACACATAAAAATTTTACATTACTTTTCCTTCTCGTTGGGTTCTTTGCCACTGTCCAAGTCCTTCTTTCACGGTCAGGGATTTCCGATTGGATTTCTTTCCACACATTTTTCTTTATAAAGCTACCAGCAAGTTCTACACTCATCTTGAGTACGATGATTTCCACACGTGAGCAAAACCCGTGTTCTACATCATTCCTATGTTTAATTTTTGTCATTTGGCTGAGATCAAACCAGGAAAAAAGTCATTTTCCATGTTTACATCAACATAGGTAGTAATTGAAGTAGCTTTTTTTGGGGGCAGGTTTTCTTTTTCATGTGGACTCTTGGAGCTCCCACTTGAGCAACTGGATGGAGCTAATAAAAATAACTGAAGTGTGAAAGGAATGTTGAGTGTTTCAGAACCTTTCCTTTTTCAGCCATCCTGTCATTTATTTTTTTTCCCCTGAATCTTCCTGAAATTTAAGTGACCTTTTTTATAAGTTTATGGTGACTAAGAAATAGCAAAGAAGATGGGTGGACAATTAACAGAACAGCTTTTCCCATTAAATGGCTCAATTTTTGAAATCTGAAACCTTCCTGAGTGAGATTTTTTTGTAACGAGAATCTTATTTGTTAAAAAAACCAAACAAGTGAGAGGCATTAAGGAAGCCATCTGCTGCTCTTCAGCGTGTGGTCTAGAAACTCCTAGAACTTCTATCGGGAATAGAATTTTGAGTCTAAGCAGAGATGATGAGATTTTGTAAGCAGCCTGTAAAAAGAAGGCTGGGGGAAGAAATCCATCCACCATCTTTATGTTTGGAGCTGTTTGGGGTTTTTCAGGAGGTCAAAATGAGGGACGGGAGGTGGTGGATCAGAAGTGAGCCTGGTCCATCAAGACTTCTCTTTGAAATCTAGGACTCGATTCACTGAAATTTAAGGAAGTTTTAATCCCAACTCTGCTACTAATTCTCAGTCTATTTTTTTTCCTCTGTATGCATGCAGCATTCCAAATGTGAATTTGGATCTCCTACTCTTAGCCTGCTGGGATATCAGTACCTAGGAAGGTATGAAATGCTTCTTTTGTTTGTGGTGTTGTTTGTTGTTGTTGTTGTTGTGTGTGTAGCACTGATCAGTGTGCCCTGGCGTGTTACCAAAGGTGACCGCACCACAGGGCATGGTTACGACTCCAGACTTCCCAACTCCAGTGATTCTTTCCTATTTCAGAGATCACTTGGCTTCAGTGTTGGCCACCTCACTGACCTCCAGTGATTGCCACTTCCTGGATGGCAAGAAGGGCGCGCAAAGAACCTGCAGCATCAATGAACTTGCAACAAAAATTAACGGTGAGTTACTTTATTTCATCTTTTCTGGAGTGTAGGCACCTGACTGTAAGACACTGACTGACTGTATTCGTGCTTCTGAAAAAACCCACCTTATTCCCAACAAACCTCTCTTTACATTTGCTTCCAATTGCCAGTTTTGCTGGTATAATAAAGGCCTAGAAGACAGTAAACCCCCTCCACCTTTTAGAACCTGGATTCAGTGGCACTGAAAAGGCACCTCACAAAGCCCCTGCAAACACCTCCCAGCACAGCCAGGAGTAGTTGAGAGCTGCTTCCCAACACGCCTGTCACCCTCCAGAGTGGGACGGGGGGTAGCCCACGTTCAGTGCCCTGCCAGTCCCCTGGCTTCTCTGCGGTGCTGCGTTCCAGTTTAAGATGCACACCCTATAGATCTCCACGTATATTAAACACATTTCTCTCGTAAGCTGAGCTGTGCTCGGTGAACACGGAGCTCCAGGGAGGACCTGCTCCTCCAGGCTCCCAGCCAGCAGCTTTCTTGCCCTGGGCTAGCGAAGGGAGTGGGTTTGCATGGTTGCAAATCACAGCCCTGTGCCAAAAGCCCGTGGGTGAGGTGAGGGTCTGTCGAGCCGCGTACCACACGCAGCACCGAGCCTCGTGGTCACCAGTCACTGCAGCTGGATTTGAACCACGGCTCAAGACAGAGCCTTTCTAGTCTAGTCCTAATCCAGATCAGCTCCACGTGAGCTCAGCCACACACGATGTCACTGTCGTTCACCGTCCCGAGTCCAGCACTGGCTTGAACATCATCTACCAAGAACACTTTTTTTCCTTAGCCATCGATAAAACTACCGGGCGAATGGACAAGTACAGCTTCAGGGGCCATGTATTAAGGGTTTATTTATTAACATAAAGATGTTACCATAGGAACAACTATTCATGCAGTTATGAGTCGTGTGTGTTTTAGTGGGGTTTAAGTAGCGTAGCTGATTGTTTTCTTTTTTGAGCTGTTTTTTTCTCTAAGAATGGCTTTCCAACAATCAGATCCTTTTTGAGTGGTCTCTGGTTTAGGCAGATAACCAGTGATATTTTTTAATTTTTTTTTTTCAATCAGACTTCTTGTCACCTTCCAATTTTCAGGAGAGAAGATGCAAAGGAGAACTAAACTTTTTTTTTTTAATGCTAAAAATGCAGAAAAAATTCAAAGCAATTGATTACTTCTATGAACTTCAATATATAAATGGAAAATACTTACCATTTTTAATGACTCAGGATAAAAGTGCATAAATTATTCAAATACATATTTACCCTTTATAAATGCACCCTTAATATGGAGTATAACTGAATGTAAGGTGTTCTAACTACATGGAGAAATAATACGTTAGCGAACCCTTTCCCTCCTAAGTCATACATTGAATCTATAAAATAAGCTCAGTACCTCATGAAAAATCCGATTCGTTCAAATCCCTAAGTGCCACTCATTTGCCAGTAGGGTCTTTGAAGCTTACCAGTTAATCTTAGTACCTGAATATTTTAATTGAAAAAAAAAAAAAAAAAAAAAAAAAAGGAAGGGGGGAAAGATGAGGAGGATGCAAATTCATACATGAACTAGTGACCTGTGTACCACAACGTATGGAAAAGTCTCTGATGGTTTAGTTAATCAGAATGAATCCTGTACATCCTCACACGTGAACTCAGTAGGAGGGAAGGAGTGAGGAGCAGTTGCAGCAGTAATAATATATCTCAAACTTATCACTACATTTTTGCATCGCTTTTTCTTCATTGTACAATTGGAGGAAAAAAAAATCCAAAAAAGGGTTTGATTTCTACCTCTACATACAATAAGTTACAAGTTTATTTATTTAAATAATTGTAAAACATCTTACATTTTTTAAAGAGGTTAAACTATAAGCAAATACACACATACACCAAAGTTCCATCATTCATGTCAGTTTGTCCTAGAAATTCTTTCATGCTGGTACCCTGTTTTGTTGATTTTTTTTTCTGCATAAACTAAATCGTATCTGAAAGGCTCCATAGAAAATAGAAACTTCAACTTTTTTCCCCTACAAAGTAAAACAAATTGTATCCAAAATATCAAGCTTGAATCATTTTGCCAATTTCTTTCTCCTCTGAATATTTTACAAATCTCAGGAAGATTTCGTGTCTTTCGAGAAAGACTTTGCGTTTCTGGTGCCATTCTGCCAACTGTTGTTCATCCTGGCTCTTGGCTCATTCTTTCTTCACAATGTTTTAGGAGTCGACGTGGTTGTGTCAGAAATATGAAACAGGTAAAAGATGCAGACTTCTATCTTGTCCAATCCATAAAAAATGTTCCTTTTTTTTTTTTTTTTTCCTGGGCCTGGCTTTCCCCCAAAAAAGAGCTCGTAGTGCTATTTTTTTTTTTTCTTTTTAGTGGTCCATCACAATAAGTAGTTTTGTGCTGTAAAAGAAAAATGAAAAAAAAAAGAGGAAAAAAGGGAACAGGGAGAGGAGCAAAGCTGCCTCTTCCTTACATCGGGGGAACGACAAGACCAGTCATGGCTGAAAAAGAAAATTGACAAAGATGAAATTCTGGCAAATTTTTTACGGAACAAAGTCTATTTGAGCCCTTCACCCTGTGCGTGCAGTCACGTGTTGCAGCAAGGACCTTATTTACAGGCTAAACTAGACTTTGAATGTTTTTCTGCTTTGGTGAGCACTAAGGTGGTGCCACTGGCAATGCCCACAGCCCGTGGACAAGGCCCGCAGCCAACAGCCGGTGCACTAGTTCATCGGGAAGCTCCCAAAAGCCAAGGCCCACTGCAGTTCTTAACTGGACAGCTGAGATACAGGATTACGCTGAGACTCGGCACAGGACTTTTCAGCCACGCATAACCCTGTTGTTTGGGTGCTTATCTCCTGAGAGATGTCCCTGGGGATGGACATTGCTCAGCACTGGCACCCAGAATTCAGCCTTCTCTCGCACGCGGACCGCTCAGTGTCGTTCCCGAAAGCCCGAGCGGTGCGGGGTCCTCGCGGTCCCGCTCAGCCGGCTGGCAGCACGGGCTGCGCTGTGCCCGAGGGAAGATGCTCGAGCAGAGGGGAACTGGCCCGTGCACCGCTCCCGGGACCCGGGCAGAGAACAACAAGTCCTGAGTGATTGGACAATGACCAGAGCCAGGCTTTGCTAATTTGGTTTCGGTGGGAATAACGGAGCAGCCTCTTTCTCGCTTGGTTTGGCCCGTATGGCTGAATCTCTGCAGCCGTACCTGGCACGTTCCCAGAACACCGGACTTATGTCAATTATTTATTAGTCACTCTCCCTGCCTTTAATTGCAGCTATACTCTTCATCACTGACAACAGCAACATCTGAAGCTGCCTGGAACTGGTGCCGTTCCCAAAGGTTTTGAGGGGTAAGTTGAGTTTATACGTATTTATATAACAAATGAGTGAGTCGCGTTTTCAAAGGGGCCTCGGCGCGGTGCAGGGTCCTAATCCTGCAAAGATTTATGGTCACTGAAATTTGTGGGATTATTCATGTGCTTAAAGCCCTGTCCTCTGAGAATTAATTTCACCCTTACGTTCATAGTGTTTAAAAAAATGCTTAGGGCAAGATCCTCAGCTAACATGACTCTTTTATTGGAGCTGTGTTGATTTTAAACAACTGTGGATATGGTCTGTGATTTAATATAATACGAAAATAAATATTTTCATATTTTGTAACTGACTAGGGCTAGAAGTGCCTGCCAGTTTTGGCAGATAGCTGAAAGAGAAAGTGAAACCAAACAGTCTTAAGTCAAATACCTACGTTTTTTTGTTTTTTTTAATTGCCCAGGAATTTGCTATTCTTTTTGAAATGGGGTTTCAAACATGCGATATACGTAACCCTAAATAACATAGGTAACTATTTGGATGCCTGTTTTCGGGGTGTGCGGTGGGGGTTGCGTTAGAAGATTAGAGATTTTCTGCTGACACTAAGGAGGCTGCTCCTTTCCTTCTCCTCACCCCCAAAACCCAAACCCGATCCTGTCGGTAGCATCCCAGCCTGAGCCTGGGGAGCATTAACCCCCTGCCTGCCCTTCTGCCCTCTGGAAAAGCAAACCCCACGGAAGCCTTGGCCGGATGCCCTCCCCCAGGTTCTGCTGGGCTGCAGCCGAGGGAAGCGCGTGGCCCCGGCTGCTGGCACCATCCCACAGCTATCCCAGCGGAGCGGCCGCGGGAGCGCTTCCCAGTCTGCTTCAGGCACAATCAGCCAGGTTAGCTCAAAGAATTTAAACTGTTTGTCTCAGGTAACCTGGCTGCGGCTGTCGCCTGAAGCGAGGAGAGGAGAGGAGCAGTCCCACAGCTGAAGCAAGGAGAGGAGCAGTCCCACAGCCAGAGCCTGGCAGTACCCGCCGTTCATCTTCTCCCGGCCCGGCCGCAGTCAGCCCCTGGCTGTGGGGGCTTTGCTGGTGCAGAGCAGCAGACCTGGCAGAGCCAGTGGGGTTTGATTTGAGGCGTGCTGGGGCTGTTGCCAGTGCAGTTTGACTTCTGTTCCTGGGGGGGATAGGCTGTACTGGCATAACTGCCTTTTCTGATAGTGTTGTTATCAACATTATTTTAATTTTTATTTTTTATCAAGGAAGCCTTCTTCCAGCAGATCAAAGCAAAGACCAAGCCCAAATTTCTGCCATGGCTCTTCAAAAATAGTTTCAAGCATACTTGTATATACAGCATTTTGGAAAGTTCCTTAAAGTGAAGGAGAAGTCACTTTTTACTGTGTAATTAAAGCTACTGTTTTATCCATAACAGTTTTATACTGTTTTATCGGTCCTGGACTCAAACTAGTGATGGCAACAGCAAACCTGCCACCTGCAATCGGGAGGAGGATGTTGTCACCCCTGGGGTTCTGGTCACCCCTCTTTTGCCTCTCTCCTTTCCTCCTGAGCAAGTCCCTACTTTCTCATTCTCACTTTCACCCCCTAGCCCCAGTCTGATTTGGTTTTCCAGGTTGTAAGCGCTCCAGAGCAGAGACACTCCTCAGAAGTTGTCAGGATGGAACGTGCCAGTGGACAAATTCAGGTAAAACTGTAATATAACATAGAAAGGACGAGTAAAGCCTCGTCGTTTCGCTCTCTTTTCATCCTAATGCTGCAACTTCCCCTCCTTCTGCAACAAAGAGCGAGGCGGTTGAGGAATATCGGCCGGAATCCTCACCTGGTTTTACCACAGCTCATCTGCACAGCTTCGCTCTCTGGTTCTCTCTCTTCATACCCTCATCTGTCCATTTCCACCCCACCTCCACTCCCCTTTGGGGCTGCACTGTCAAAAGCCTATTCCCAGCCCGTATCGCTTTTTATTGAATGTTTGTGAGGTTTGGATTAAGGTCTTACACTGCTAGCAAAGCTGTAATTATTTTTGCCTGTATTACTATATATTGAATCGATGTAACTTTTCAATAAAGGTGGTTCAATGCAGGACACTCCCTGATGAGTTGGGAATATAGAAACCACAGTCATTATCCCAGAGGGTCTTTTCTTTTTCTTGGAGGGAAATGGAAAAAGAATTAGAGATGAGCCTTATTGTATTAACCTTGACAGCTTGCAATTATCAACTGAAACACTTGATTAAAATTGTCACAAGGTTGGAGAATTTTTTTATAAATAAATAATCAAACGTGGGTAGTACCCAGATGCTGTGGTGATAGGCACCTTTAATGGGTGTAATTAATAATGATCATAAGCCTGGTGTGTACAAGTGGCCCCTGAAAACGTGGAGAAGAACTCTGCAATTCCAGCAGCCGTCCGGCAAGGGCTGGCACAGGGTGCAGAGCTGTGGGAGTGTGACACGCACTGAGCGAGTTCTGCAGAGATCACCAACTGCTTTGTTGGGGTCTAAAATACAGTGTAAAACCTGTGCTTTCTAGAGAAGGTGGCTGTTGAGCATTTTCAATCACTGCCATGTAAACCAGCTTGCTCTCTCATTTGCTTTTCCTCTTTTGCCATTAAGTTTCCAGCAAACTCCAATTCTACAGCTCTTTGCTGAGGCAAACGAAGTGCTCCACTGGTGCTACTTTGAGCATCTTCGGTGACCGTCCCTGCCCTGCGATGCCAGAAACCTCTCTGTGCACAAGCTGTCCTGCACACAAAGGTGGGTTTGAACTTTGCAAGCACCACCCTGCTGGTAGCAGGGGCGGTGTCCGTGCGATTTGGGCTAATTAATTCTGCAACTTCTACCTGCAGGCTTTGCCTCATTGACATCTCTGACTCCCAGCATGACTATCCATACAAAATACACAGTTTTACTTCTGATATTAAGACCATGGAGATGTTTGTGAAGCAACTCACACATTTATTATCTGTCATTTATTGTTATGTAGCTAACCACCTGAAAATGATAGAGAAAAGAAAGGATTTTTGGAGGAAAACACAAGTGGGGTGCATTTAGTGGAACGCATCGGTGCCTTGGATGAAGGGCTCCATCATCTTCTATACTAGAATGCAAGTGAAATAAATTACAGCTTCTGTAAGGGATGGCTCCAACTAAAATACTAAAAAGTTTTTCCTAAATAATTTCTTTGATAAGCAAGCTAAACCATGCTTTATGTAACAGGTTTTCCAACAAAAATCTAGACAAAGCCTTGGGTTGCTAAGAGAGGGAGCAGGTCCCTCGGGATCGTCTGTTGCGTTGCTGCAGTCACGCTCTCACCGCGACGTGCAGCTCTGTGTGCACACAAGGCTGCCTGAACAGTTCTGATTTAGTTCAAGGTAATTAGGAACATCCTTAAAACCCAAAGAGGTGTTTGCAAAACAATATATAAATTAGTTTATTAAAGAGCACAGGAATGTGTAGGCAGCCTGCAGTTCTGTAGGCTTGCAGTTACACTAGAAAGTGGGTAAGTTTTCACTTGCAAAGAATCCTACCCAGTAGCCTCTTTTTTTGGGTCACACCTAACAGGCTGCAATATTTTCTTCCATAAAAAAGGCAGATTTTTGTTTTCTTCCATTAAAAACAGAGCTCTTGTCGAGCCCAAATATGTCTGTAAGATGTGATGAGCTAATAAAATTAACATACCATCAAGTGGAAGATAAAGAATTAATAGTAGGAGGAGATATTTTTGTTTAGTTCAGTGTTAGCAGGAAGTTCTAATCATCTAAGTTTTTCTTTAGTTTGAAGCAGTCTGTGCCACTTACATCTCTGCCAATAAACTGGGGAGAAAAATGTACTTGATCCTTTCAGTAGATCACATTTAATCAGATGACACATACATGTTTTTCCTATATATTGACATCATGTATATATGATTTGCAGCCTTTGGCAGACTGAAATCACTGCCTCAGCTCTGGAATCCTTCTGATGCAGGCAGGAGCATATTGCTGAACATTCCTAGTGTGGAAAGGGCCTGGTTATTTCTCCCTGGTTGGAATCCCTGTTAAGAGCTATGTTAAAATGCTGTGTTTTAAGTGCTGACTTTGGTGTGGACCAGCAGGTCAGGCACCAGACTGGACCCACTCAGGAAGCACTGCTCTGTAGCTGGCAGGCAGCCCTTTCAGCTGAAGCCCACCCCCTACCAACTCCTCAGAGCAACTCTTTTTTTCCTCATGACGTGTTTCATTGCCTTGTACTGCAAAGGGACTGGAATCCTGGGTGCTGCTGCCACCCCTAACTTGGCCAAGAAGACCAGATAGTAATAATTAGGGTCCTCAACTCAAATACCTGCACTGCTTTAGGGACTGGTGCAGATGTCCCCTCTGCTAAATTTGGTGTTCCTAAGGGTATCAGACGTCAATACCTTTTGGATTGGCCAGGATCCTGATGGTTAATGGAACATCTGACCTTCTGGGGCTCGCCTGCTATTCCTTGTAACTGAGCTTGCATTTTTACGTCGAGATGTGCTGAGCTGGCCAAAGGTAATCTGGGCAGTCAGCGGCCCATGCTGTTCCAGCAGTTTCCAATTTGCTTGCTTTTCCCATCAGCTGCCTCCCATCTGAGGTGAGTTGATTAGGCACTGGTGTACTTAGCATGCCTTGTTGCGTCACGTCACATCCTATCTTCCCAGGGCCACCTTTAAGCTGCCCTGACGTGTGACGTGCGCGGAGCGCGCAACTGCTGCGAGCGGGATCACCTGCTCTCAATTTAGAGAGCGTATGGAAGCGACTGGTGTCCAGTATGGATTGCTGCATGTTCTCCACTTCTCATGGCCCCTTACACTGGAAGAGTGCGCAGCAGATGGCGGGGGAGAGAGGTAAGCAGGAACACATGGCACGGGGGGTTATCTGAGGGTATTCCACGTGTCCTGGCTGCGTTGTGCAGCCCAAAGCTGAGAGCCAGGAGATGGGCAACTTTCATGCTTAGCTAATACTTTTGAGTTACATTATATTTTCCACCAGCTGGCCCACTGTCTCCAGCAGCTTTTAAGCATCACTGAGACTTTCCTCCCAAAATACATTTTTGGAAAAAAATGTCCATCAGTACTGTAAAGTGCCTGGAATAAGGGGAAGGCTGATGGGAAAGGAGTTTGTAGTAGAGGGCGAAGGCCTAGCAGAGGAGATGAACAATCTCCCATCGCTGCAGCACGGTTAAGTCCACTCAGGAAGCCTCTTTGGGACCCTCCTGTTGACTTTCTGGCCACATCTGTCTGTCAGCACTGTGGGAACGTTAATGTGGATATCAGGCTGGGGGGATCTGGATCCTTTCCAGAGCACGTGCTCCCCACCTTGCACCAATTGAAATATTTCAGTCAGACAGAAGAATTTGCATCTATGGCCGAAATAGCTCAATAGTTACAAAGAACTGATACAACAAACCTTGGGCAGACGTGTTCGACTCTGCGAAACAACTGCTACCTTTACTGTGAGTCACAGCTGCTGTTGTTGCAGTCTGACTGACAAGTCTGGTTGTGCTGAGTCCCGTGTCTGCTGAAAACTTATTTAAATAACAGTTGTGACATATTGCTGTATTTCTGGGTCAGGGTGTTGAGGTACAGGGAGACACCCCACAAAGAAAGGGATGGGTTTATCCGTGCCCAAGTCACTGCAGCTCTGTATGCATATTTCAGTAAGTGATCATACCCTGAACTAATGGATTAACCCTGAACACCTCAGCAGTGGACTTTTGTCAGTAAAGATGCATGGACTGGGGTTGAGCTTTGAGATTTTATATTCTACTCCTGTGTCAATGTGATACCTGTGCATTTAGGTGGGTAGGTCAATGTCTTTCATTCATGGGGAGAAGGTGATCTTAGAGAAGCAGAGTTTTATGTGATCGGGGCAGGGGAAGAAGCTGTCTCGGAATTCTCTAACTTCGCTTTTAAAAAGGTAATTGTTTTTGTTCAACACAGTTAGAATTTCCTTATTATATAAAATAATCACAGTTCGTGTCAGTCCCTGTGGCCTGGCTAAGGATTTATAAGGCACCCAAAGCAGCAGGTGCGGTTTGTGGGGCTCGTTTTGGCAATTCTGCTGGCTCTGGGCACGGCTGAATTCCCAGGGTTGTGTTCTCTACGGTATCACTAGGCAGGTCTGAAGGAGCCAGATGACTTCTCAGGCTCTATAAAGGCTTTTTTTATGGAGAATTGGAGCATATTTACGTGCCGCATGCCCCCTTCCCCCCGCCCCCGGCCAGTTAAAAGAAAGAATTTAGTACAGGTTTCCATTCTTATCTTAATACTCACATTTGTTTTGCAGATCACCTTTAAAAAGGCTGTAAATGTAAACAGGGCTCAATTCCCGGGCTGAGCCTAAACCTTGCAGCAGGTTTCGAGGCACGGCTGCTCTGTGCAGAGCTGTCTGTTAACTCTGCAGGGCAGACGTTTGCTTTACAAGGCCCCAAAGCCTGAGGAGAAGCCATTCCTCACAAAAGAGCAGGTATCGAAATGCAGTGCGGGTCAAACCCTTCATGGTACCAAGGAGTGTCTGTCCCCTGCTTCAAATCCAAGTAGACAAAGCTGGGAGCGTTGCTTTAACCCACTTGGATTGGGTCAGCTTTTCACTGCTGTGTGTCCCTGTAAGGGGGTTCAGTGTCATTCCTGTGTTTCCCTGCACTAACACGTCTGCTGTGCATGTGAAGGCTGAGTGTTAATTGTACATTTCTTACCTCTAAACCCATTTCCGTTGCCACTGGAGCAGGCAGGAGAAGGAGACCCTTGGGGTCTGATGACAGGAGCAAAGGCACTCTTCTGTTTGACAGCAGGAAAGACGGAAGAGGAGAATGGAAGGATGGAAGAAGTGCTGGAGGAGCCAACTGTTGGACTTGAAGACATTACTGCAAAAGAAAAAAAAGTGAATTCTCATCAGAAATGCAATTAAAAACTGCTCAAAATGTCCACCTTCTGATTACTCCTTTTACTACTTTAACCAAGTTCTCATTCTCACTTGGGCTTGGCTGTTCACAGTCAGTCTCAAGCAGAGAGGTTGTTGCAGTGAAGAGTTCAGAAAAGAGAGTGTTCAGTTTTGTAAAAGGAAGGGTGAGGGAATCAGAAAATGATAAATCATCAAGGGGGAGAGAGAGGATGTGAACAGACTACTGTCCACTCACACTCTGTGCCTTCCCCAGCTTTGTGAAACTGAAGATTTCCTTGGCTGGAGTTGAGGGGGGATGTTTCAAGCTGTTGCTTAGGTTTGAATCTAAACGGGCTTCTTTTTAAGGGAGTATCTTGCAGGGAAGGGTCCCATAGTACGTCCAGCAGCTTGTTAGGCAGCTGTTTGCTTACTTCCCAGAATAACTATCAGCTATTTCTCAGCAAATAAATAAATAGGCAAATAGGTAAATAATTAAATAACAAGTCAATAAATAAAGAGCTGTTTAACTGTTCATCCTCTTATACATATAGATATGTATTTTTTAATT
>WUAM01000047.1:286286-319237 GCA_024336885.1 Actenoides hombroni
GCTCCAGAGCCCCAGCTCCCTCAGCCTTTCCTCAGCAGGGAGATGTTCCCCTCCCTTCAGCATCTCTGGGGCTCTGCACTGGACTCTTCCCAGCAGTTCCCTGTCCTTCTGGAACTGAGGGGCCCAGAACTGGACACACTCTTCCAGATGCAGCCTCACCAGGGCAGAGCAGAGGGGGAGGAGAACCTCTCTCCACCTACTGACCAGCCCCCTTCTAATACACTCCAGGATGTATTAGAAGAGGTGTTGGACTTGAGTCCCTCCTTTAAGTTTTGCACTGAAACCAGCTTTGCTGTAGGATGTTTTTTCTTCACAGAGGAGCACACGTTTCTGTTTCATGTCTCTGCACCACCCCATTCCTAAACCTCTTCTAGCACTGGTGCCAGCAGCACACAGATGGTGGCCCTCTGTGATGCCAGTGTTGAAGACACTGTGAGAGCAAGGCCTCCAAAAGCAGAAGATGCCACAGAAGAACTTTACACTTAAATCTTCACTAACTAAAGCATTAACAGTCTCTCTTTCTCTGAAGGCAAACGCTTCAGGCCCAGTGCAGCCCCTGCCAGCCCTGTACAGTATCTTCAATTAACTGTGGATCAGAACTCTAGCAGAATAAAAATAATCCTTTCTGAGTTAAGCTTATATTTCATTGGAGGATTTAGTACAACGGATGACTTAATTCTTGCTGCAGATTTTCTAGGCGTGGCAGTTGTGTGAACAAACACCTTCCCACATACATCACTAACCACTAATTTAGCATGTGTACCAAGAAAGGGTATTTAAAACAGGGTAAGACAGTAACAAAAATCATTGGTCCTTTGTAAAGCCCTGAAGTGACAGATTTTTACTCAAACTTTCCCACTTTTAGCAAAATTCTAACTAATTCACTCAACAGGTGGCTAAGTTTTTATCTGAAAATTTTCAAGAAAAAATTTCTTGCACCTTCATTATTATTTTTGAGTTAAATTATTATTTAAAATCTGACAATTATAATACAGAAACATTATTTCATGAGGCTTGTTGGCACTAAGGCTTTAAAAAATAAAGTAAATCCTTTTATTTTGAGAAATTATGATTTAGTGGGAGGAAGTATTGCAACTTAAATATAAATCCATCCTTTGGAACTCAGTGCACCACTATTCTCCAGCCATGCTTAAGAGGCTTCAGAAACTTTAGTGTATACCTTGTTTGCCATCATTGTTACCTCATGGTACTGAGAGTTCAATGAGATGTGCATCTGGTCTCATCTGAGCTTTTTCTTTCAGATCTATAGATAATGTTCTCCTGCTAGCAGAAGGGAATATAGGGCACTAAACAATGTAATTATCCATGTAAGAATAAAAAAAAACCCAATAGCTTTATTTTATACTTGTCTCATTGTCTTGATAGAGGATGCTCTCCTTGTCCTCTGGGATTATCTTGAAAATGAAAGGTTACCCTCAGCAAGAGGGAAATGTTATAAATAAACTGTTATAAATAAAATATCTTCAGTATGTAGAATAATACTATCATGTTCCTGTACACTCAGTGTACCTCTAGGCAGACCCATATTACACCAGCATGAGCTTGAATCTGAAAAAAAAAGTTAAACATGTGTAGTAACAGCTCCTTAACACCTCTGCACAACAATGAGGCTATCTCCTTACTGTCCAAATGTCACAACTGGCAGAGTGGCCTTCAAACAGCAAGAGGCTGAGTAAACAGAGCAAGCAAGGAGAGATTCATCAACACTGATTTGAACCAAAACCAAGAGGCCCTGAGCTCCAGCTCCTCCAGGGTGACCACCTACCTGTGTAAATAAACCTGCCCGGCGCGCCTTTGCAGAACTGTTTGGATTTGTATGATAATGTCACTTCGACCACACCAGGAATGTGACGTGGAGGAGTCTGAACTCGAATGGCATGAGGCGTGATAAGCTAGGAAACAACAAAAGGAGAGGCACAATTATGACACGTCTGTGTTATTCCCCCTGCTTTCACTTTTCACCCTCCGAACATGTGCTATGAGCAAACCCATTGCTTATTCCTACACAGGAGACACTGCAGATCAGGCAAGTCATGTGTCTGGTCTAGTTTCTTGCCTCCAGGAGAGGAAGACACATTTTAGGATAAATTGTGATCAGGAGAATCCTACTGCTTATGCCCATTGGCTCACTGATGGCTTATTGCTGAACCCAGAGGGAATTCGTTCTCCTTCCCAAACTCTAAGCCTTCGTTTCTTTACCTTTACCTGTTTCCAGATGCCTAGAAATGTTTGAGTCCATTCTGGATATTACTGGGCAGTTGGCCTCAATAATATCACATAGCAAGTTGTTCCACAGAGAAAACACGTTGCAGGAATTTCCTTCACAGAGGTTTATGTTGCCCGCCTTCCACGCCACTATTTCGGTACCATTATTGGAAGAGGAATTAACACCATTCCCCCCTCACTCTCCTCAGACACGGGCTGTTCCTTCAGTGTGGCAACAGGGAGGCCCCTCTACCTACCTCACTCCACACGAGCATGGTTCCAAATACAACTTGCAGCCCATCAAAGAAGTTGTCTCCAATGATGATCACCATCGCTCCCCCTGTAGTCCAGCCTTCACTCGGGCTGATGGCTTTGATGCACGGGGTGGCTGAACGAAACAAAAACCACATCAGAGCATCAGGTGATGTAGTTTGGGGTTTTTTTCCTCCACACAGCTCAGAGACTGTTTGCGACACTGGGTGCAAGCCCTTGCAGCAGCTGGGTACAAGGGCACGTGAAGCAGTCTCGGTGCAAACTGCAGCTTGAAGCAGCTTCGCCTGCCCGCTCCGGGGAGTTCCTGCACCGCTGCAGCCTCTCAGCTGCCACAAACTCCCCAGGCCAAGGAAAAGTCCCCTCCAGCCATTCACCCATGAAGGCTGCTCTTTGCCATGCCACAAAAAACAGTAAATAAATACATACACACATAAATAAATAAATAAATAAAAGCATGCTTTCTGCCTCGCTAGTGTTAATTACTCGCCTATTCATTACTGGCACTTAAGATCCTGTCGTTAAAGCCTGATGGGCCAACTGTAGTGGGTGTAAAAATGAAACGCTTAAATGATTGTGCAGAGGCTGGTTTTTTAAAACAAAAACCCCACTCATTAGCATATGATCACAGAAAAGCTAAACCCTGTGGAAGAGAGGTAGATTAAGATTTATTAAATTTATCAATGGGTAAAAAAAGATATGAGAATATCAAATGTTTCCTCCAATTCCTATCTGGAGACAATTTCTAACAATTTTCTTGATTTTATAGAGTAGGGTTTTTTTTTTTCTCCCTTCTCTCTTCCATATGTTCAAGGCCTCTGGACTATACATCCCATCAGGAACCCAATATGGTTTCCAGGCCATAACCAAAGTCAATCCATCACTCCATTCCCAATGTTGACAGGGTCAGAGGTGGAGGGGAACTTTGGCAGTGCTCCAAAAACATGAGACTCCTTTGAACAGCCAGTCAATCACATCCAATCAGTCAAGGAAAAACTGGATGGCTTCCTAGGCTAGGAATCCTGGGATTTTCCTTCTACCATTTCACTGCCCGCTGGGGGAGAATTAACACCACTCCGAATTCTTTACTGATTCAATCATTTTCTTCCAGTTCATTAATTCTTCTTTTAGGTTGATACAGGGCACAGTTAAGAAGTGGGGCAGCAAAACATTATAATGAAATAATATCCTTGCTTGTCTTTTCTCCTAACATCACCAGCTCTTCTCACTTTCACTAGCTGCAGGGGAGGGAAAAGCAGCCACAGATAGCATTTTCTGCTCCTCTGGAGCACTGTCTGCGCGAGGGGTGGAACGCCTGGCTAATGAATGGCCGGGAAGAGGCAGAGGAGGGGCCAACCATTTTGAAGCTTAACAGATACGAGTATTTGTAATTGCTTTAATATAGTCCAAAAGCCATCCCGGAGCTGGCCATGAGTCTTGCTTAGCCAAACAAACTCAAATCAATTAGTGTCAGCTCCCCCCTGCGCGTCGCTGGGCTTTGCGCGGGGTTTGTTTAAGGGAACCAGTGACACTTTTTCATACACATCTTGTGCTGGAACAGTTCTGTTTAACTAAGATGTCATGTTGCCTAATTTGCCTGAAATCAAATCTATCCCAGCTGAGCGAGAAGCCTGAAATTTAGATAGTACTTAGTGTGTTTCTGTGGTTTTCATCTTTGCAGTACATACTAATTAATAACTTGGGGGGGGGGGAGGGGGGGGAAGAGGGAGCCAGTCTCTTAGATGTGAAGAGGATCATATTTTGCATGCAGTAGACACTGTTCTCCTGCCTCTTCCTCCTCTAAACCCCCTGAGGTTCTGTTGTTCCCCCCTTAGCTCTCCTTCCCTCCTGAAAACAAACAGAAATTGAAGAATGGGTAATGTGCTTTTGCATTTATTTGCATACTGTTCTTCATACAAATACCCCACCTTCTGAGGGGTCAAGCCTCCTCGCTCTCCGTCCATGCTTGGAGTTGTTGTGAACAAACATGTTGTCAGACACAGCCAGTACGTGCCCGTCCACATTCACCGTTGTCGATAGCACAACCTGGGTATTTAGAAAGGGAGGTAAAAAGAGACAGGTAAACAACTGACTTCTTGAACTTGTTAAGTATTAATTATTCAGTTCAGTTAAAAATCCTGTTCTGTTTCTAAAATGGCATCATGTCCTGCAGGGTTTACTCCCTAATAAGAAGGGGAGAAAATATTTTCAGCCTTCCTTCTACGCATTAATTCCACTTAACACGGCATCCTCGGGGCCATATAAAGTCCTTACTGTATAATGAACCAGCTACTGCAGATGGCCTTAAATTTCCCTTCCTATGCTGCACTGTAGCACAGCTGATGGCAAAGGGGTCTGTGCAGACCAACCAGGAGGGCAGGCTGCAGAGCACAGCAGCAATTTGCCCTCTGATACCCAGACACAGATCCAGGGCCATCTGCTGCTGCGCACACGTGCAAATGGATCCGCATCTGCTTCGGAAATACAGGTCTCCATTGACTGAGCAAAATGGAAACTCCTACCACGTGAAAACAGGGCCTGATATCATGTCTGGCTTTTGACATATGCGTGTTTAGTGCCTCTCGAAAATCACCTGAGCCTGAGGACCCCCAAAGCAAGCAGCAGTTTTTAAACCTTATCTCCCAACACTTATGTTGCTGGTCTCCCATAGCATATGAATTCTTAGAGGAAGTAACTGTATATGGTAATTAATCCCCCATAGTTTTCCCTTTACAATACAGTATCCAAAGCTGTAAATCCTATAAATCCAGAAATATATATGCCTTTAAACCACAAACATTTAAGGAAAAAAAAGGACCAAATCACATTTTAATGACCGAAAGAAGATGCACCTTATTGAAACTTCCAGGTGGATGTAAATCAGCTTAATCCCGTTACAGCGACAGTTAATTCACAGCTATTGAGAATCTGACCCTGGCTGTGTTCATTAATTGTCACAGATCCAGCTGCCAGAATTTAGGCAAGAGAATGTCAAGCTCTACTTGTTGATAAAACTCTATTCAGTGTACAGCAGGAGGAACCTTGCCCTCCTGCAAGATTCTGCTAGCTTCAAGAACACTTTCTTTCTTGAGACAAGTTTAATTCATTCCAAAAGGCTCTTGTCATACTGTACTCTTATACTTCTCAAGCATTCTTGTCACAAAATGTGTTGCTTTTGTGTGCCAACTTATTTCATCATTGCACATTTGGGTGGAGTGGGACTCCTGTCCAAAGTGAACATTTCCCGCATGACATCGCTGAACCCACTCAGATGCACTTCATTATTTTCTGTTAAACAATGGAAATAAATTTTAATCTCTCACTGGCTAGCACAGAGCACACTGTGGCAACAGGGGAATAGACCTGAATTATTCCAGTGTCTGAAATATTTACGACAAGTGTTTAAATTGTAACCAAATGTAAATAAAAAGTATATCATATATATACAGTTACACTGTACAATGTATACATATCCGAACCCCCATTCACAAGGTACCTATGTGATAAACACACACCCACATGCTCTCAGTATGAGATCTTTATAATCTATGAGGACTTCCAGCGTGCACACATCCCCTGTTTGAATAACCACTTGGGTGGAAACGTTGCGCGCAACACAAGAGCCACGTTCCAGTAAGAGCTGGAGAGATCCCAGTAGCATGAGCAATAGCAAGCAGCAGTCCTCTGTTTAGAGGAGGAGTGCTGAGCATCCTCTACTCCCTGAGCCAGCAGGAGTGGAAGGTGCACTTTCAGACCTCTCTCCGTGAGCGGTTCCATTTTTATTCACCTCTCCCATTCATCACAGGAGGGTCAAAGCCACTTGGCATTTCACAGGCTGGGACCTAGGGCAAATAAATACAGAGTTCTCAGGGAGAGGACTAAATGCAAAGTTCAGGTCTGGACCAGAACATCCTGAAAGTTTTGGACCTTATTTGCAGTAATCTCTAAGGTACTGCAGGATTTCAGCAGTATTTGCTACACCACTGCTAACCACTCAGCGATGTGGAGTGAGAACCTAGGAGATCATGGACACAAAAATTACTGAACTACTTCACTTTGCTTCGGTCATTCCTTCTTGCCCGCTCACTGCAGAGGGGCTGGACTAGATGACCTTTAAAGGTCCCTTCCAACCCAAACCATTCTATGATTCTGTGACTCTACAAAGATGACAATCCAATTGTTTTATACTGAAGATTAAAAACCAATGTTTTATGGATAAAAGGAAGAGGAATGTGCATTCCACTATGGTCTCTAACTCCCAGGCCCTTCCCTTTCACAAGCCAACGGCTTTCCCCCAGTGAGTATTTCCTGGGTCATGAAGGGTGACCCTTTCCATCTGGAATCAATCAGTCAACTCCTGACAACTTCCTGAAACACCTCACTCCATTTCCTGTTCTCTCCCCCTTCTCTCTTTCCCCCTGGTTTGCTTCACTCTTCAAAACTGCAGGCCACAGCAGCTTAATGTTAGAGGGTCAGACACAGTTAGACTCCAAAACACTACACAAGAACACCTTTGACCTTCAAAAATCTTTACATCTTAGCTAAACAAATCAAGGTCAACGTTTCTTACCATTACCTTGTTAACCATTTCTATGCATTTTTGCCAATACCCTTCTGAACACGTATTTATCAATAACACTTGTTCTCCTAACACCGTAAAACGGCCCAAGCCTTTTGGTTTGGTTTTTTTTTTTAAAACCTGTATTTAGTGTTGATGAAAGGTGATGTGCAAACTACCCTGGAGATTCAAATTCTCAGGTTTGTCAACAGCACTGGCAAATTACTGACAAATGGTTTTGATGCGTTTTGTCTTTTCCTGATCTGATGGCACTTCTTCTTGTGCACGATAATTTGGCTTCTAGGCCTATTCAGTTGATGGTCTTTTACCTAAAACCGGTAGTAAATGCAAAATGTAATTCTAAGGGAATGATCTGAGAAGACCAAAAGATGTCAGATAGGCCATGAATTCCAGTAATTGCAGCTGAGGGCCAAAGCTGACACAGACAGCATAAAGACTGAAGATTCTGTGCCACCCAACAGCTGGATCAACCCATCATCTCTGTTGGGGTGCCAGGGGACAGCCAACCAAGCAAGCAGACAGGGCAACGTGTCATTCCTTCCTCCACCCAAAGGTGTAGGTTCCATCTCTAGGAACAGCGAGGTGGTTACAGGACTCTACATGGTGTTTTCAGCAGCTCTTAAGATTCTCTCTGCAAACCTGCAAGTGTCTTCTTACTAGCAATGAAGCCACGGCCACAGAGCAACGATTCCCCAGCAGTGCTGAGGAAATGCACGTGCTCTTATCTCCACACTGGTTTTGTTTCCCAGGTGGATTCCTGCAATGCAACCCCTGCTCAGAAACCGCAATGAGGGTTCATCTACCATGACACTTAAACTGTCTTCAGCACATTAAGCTCAGGCTGTCTGAGCTGCACTGCCCCTCTTTCCCTCTCCTGCACAGTTAAAGTGGGGTATTTCTTTACAAGCCTTTGCCTGCTTACCACAAGTTTTCCTCTCTCCTCTATACTTTATATCAGTATTTGCATATTCTAAGTCCTCTCCTCTTCAAATCACATGTATGCAGCAAGTACACTTGATCATATATAGAAAATCCCTATCACTCATAGACACCTATTTAGACATATGGTGCAAACATTCCAGGCATACAGGCATTTTACTTACATGTAACATATCTCATCACTGTGTAAATGATCTCTCTCAAAAAATTCCTGTTACCATTCCAAGTGTGGAAAAAATTCTTTATGACACTGTACATCTGGAAACAATATTACATTCCTGATGCACTTTCCCTTATAACTCTTTAGTCACAGCACCGTGTTATTTTAACTTTTCAAAAGAATAACTACTATGAGGATTTTAAAAATTATCATCATTATTATTATTTTCCAACTGGGTGGAAGAAAAGATGTCAGGCCTCATCCTGCTGTCTTCACTTGGACAGGGCTCCCATTGATGTCAATAGGCGTTTTGGTTGAGCGAGTAATACAGGAGGAGATGCGAGAATAGAAAGTGTTTGCTTCATCCTTGGATGAGGAGTAAGATAAACAATGTGAAAAATGCCAGCAGCTTCTCTCTGCTCAAAACTTCCATTGAATTTGTTGGGAAATCCTCCCCGAGCCCCCGAGCCTGCTGCAGACTCCATGCTCACATTAAAAAAATCTCTGCACATGGCCTTCATTTCAGGAACGGGGCCTCCTTAGATTATAGGGGCACAGGGCTAGGAGATAACTCCTGGGTCACTGACATCTAGTCTCCTGCTATTACAGACCACCAAACCATGGAGCTGCTGCTATAAAATTGTCTTAAACCATTTCAAGCTTTTGCCTTTGCTACTCCTCTTGTTTTAAAGTCTACATGTCCAGATGGTTAGGGAATTTAGGGTTAGCAGACTCTGAATTTCTTCCTAGTCAGTTTATACTTAACATTAGCCATGAAATTATCATCTCCTATTCTGATCTACCTTAGGACATTTTTAGACAGCAGTTAGGTCCCTTCTCAGCGCATGTCAGTAAAGTATTTGAGACAAGGTCTTGCCCGCTCCCCAGTCACCTTAATGTCCCATTGCTGCACCTGCTCCAATTTCATTTTCCTTCTCTTCTGAATACAGCTAAACCAGTATATTGTATTCCAAACAAGAAACCGGTGGGGTATCGTGGCACAAACCCATCCTTCTTTCTACTGGCAATGCTTACCCGAGACACAGCATCTCTCCTGTGGTTTGTTTTTAATGGACAACACACAGCTCTGGCTACTCATGCCCACAATGGCTATCAGGTCTTCAGCTCTGAGCACATATAGACCCTTGAGTCTTTTGCAGCTTCAGACAGCCCTTCCCTTCTTCATACAGAATCTAAGCTGATAGCACCTTTTGTCGGGTCAGGACTATCTGGCGAAGAAGTCTGCCACCCAGTAACAGCTCCAGACCCTGCTGATAGTAGTTTCATCTGTTTTGCCAACTATACCTGGGAAGTTAGTCTTCCATTATGACAGTCTTCCGTGTTGTATTCACCTCTAACAGCAGTTCAGCAATTTCTGTCTGTACCCAGATCTGACCATGGGGGTCTCTGGCACAATCTTTCTCCATCGGTCTGAAGAGGATTTTGATTTAGGCTGGTTGTGTTTAATTCTTGCTATCCTTTTTTTGTTTCTTGCAGTCTACGTTCCTAACTCACAATATTACCCCACCACTCTTACCCATTGTTCTTTTCCCTGAATGGCACAGATCTTTCAGTGCTCTGTTTTAGAAGCTGGCTGGGTGAATTGTCAAACACAGCCAGCTTTGCTCACGTGCCCGATGATGAACTGATCCAACCACTCTGAGGTCAGGAAGGAAATCTCCCGAGGGATACACCTTGTTATTTTTCCTCTCTCTTTCTCCCTATAGCACCTAGAGGGGGATACCTGCCAGGAAACGTTGCATATCTTGATTTCTGCTGAAAACAGAGGGCAATTGCTGACCTTTCTCTTTTTGTTTCTAAAAAAAACCGAGTTGGTTCAAAGATGACCGCTGTTAGTATTGATGTTCTGTTGCCTTGTCCCATTCTCCCACTGTAGGGTCTGTTTAATCAGTGTGTTCCTGGATGAAGCAGAATTCCCAGTCAACAGCAGTCTAATGTGTCAGCACCAGGTCTCAGCTGAAGCATTTTAGCTGAAGTGCCTCATCTTAATTCCACAGAATTATTGTCCCCCATTACACACCGGTCGTTATCATTAAGTATCATTGGGCTTCAATCAAGTTCTCTAGGAGAAGTCCTCATTAAATGGAGGGCATCATATTTATTTTTTTTCCTCTGTTCCTGGGAGAATCACTCACTGAGAATAACAGCGATGACAGTAACGACAAGACCTCTGCAAACTCAGATTTGCAGAATAGCTGAACTCAAATAGTCAGCACTATGGCTGGAATAAGTGATTTTGTCACACCTTTTCTTTCAGTTTTCCACTGCAAATCTTCATTCGGAAATATTTTAATTGCTAAATAATCAATATTTGCTTCAATTAAATTCACAAGATGTGTTACTCGATTTGCATTTGTATTTGGGCAGCCAGCAAGTTACTATGAAAGTATCCATCTAGTCCCAGAAAGATTCTCTTTCCTTGCTTTAGCCACTGACAGATGCTGAAATGAGTGATTTACAATAAAATTATGTTAGTACTGGGGAAAAAAAAAACCCCAACACTAAAATAATGATCACACATCCTTTAGCTTCTGAGGTATAACATTTTTTTCAACACCAGAAAACCTTGTATTTGATTAAAAAAAACAAAAAAACCAAATAAGAGATTGTCACTGTCTCTTTGAAGCTCTACTTAATATAAAAGCAAATTTCAAATAGTTAATGTGATTGCAAAGCAGCTGCTATTGCTTTGCAAACTAAGGAATTATACTAAAAACCCACCTCTCCAGGCATCTGGAGCTGTAGTAAATTTACAATGTAATGTTCATGTCACTTTTAAATCCCTTTTTTCTCTACCTCAACCCCCCCCTTTTTTTTAAAACAAGTGTGATATAAGTAAAACCTAACAATTAATTGAGTTGAGTATATCATAACTATACTATAAAATACCTACATCTTATATCTAGAAGTGAGTCTGGGGCCAGGCTCAGAGGCTGGATCCCAACACCCTGGAACTTTGGTTCTCAGCCAACCCAAGCCCAAACTCTGCAGCTTCACACCCATCTCTAATCAGAAGCATTAACTTGACACTTTTCCAGACATGAGTAACCATTCTTTCACGCTGGAAGAACTCAATCAGATGGATTGTACAGCTCTATTTCCATGTCTCTTATTTGTATTTGTGTCTCAACAACAATGTCTGAGATTTGGGCTTTCATTCAATCTCTTTTAAAGAGCAAAAAATGGTCTTTGACAAGACCCTTTCAGCTCCAGGTTTCAGTAGCAATTGAAGTGAGTACATTGATATAAGGATTTTCTGTTCTGCTTTTTTTATGTAGCCATTTAAAAAACCCAACAACCTTAATGTCTCCTGGAGACCTGACAAGCACTGCTCCATTGAAATGAATATATTTGGTTCTGCAGAAAAACATAAGTACCAATTAAAAGATACTCAAGTGAGCATCGCTGCAGAAAGTCTGTTTGCATAAGGAAAGTTAAATGTGTGGAAATGTTGGAAAGAGAGGGGCCTTAATAACAGCTGTACAAATAACTTATTAGGAGAAAAACAATAAAGATTTTAGATGTGGCCCAAGAATAAAACGTAATGAATTAAATCATAAAATGAATAAAGTACCCTACTGCACTGTGCTCTGTGACCATGCTTGGACTCTGCTGCCATGGTCCTGTACAGGTGGGACAAACAACTGTCCTTTCAAACCTCAAAAACAATTCTGCACATTAATTACCTTGCCTGACTTAAGTCTTAATTTTAAGTGTAGACCACCCTCAACAAGCAGCAGGCAAAAAAAGCATCTGCTCAAATTTAAAAACCAAAACCAAACAAAACCACAAAGCAAACAAACAAACAAACAAAGCAACAGAAGATTAAAAAAGAAAAAAAGAAAAGTAAGGAGGATCCAGAAGACAGTGGAGCTTTCAAGAGCACTCTTAACTCTGCTTACAGTCAGGGAAGTCAGGCTCCTATCCTTGGAAACAATCAGGCAGACAGAAAACAAGCTGTCTTTGCTTATTGTCTTTACAGTTCATCACAGCTAATTTCCTTTGGACCACAGAGCTTTTTTTACTCCCAAAGTGTAAAATTTTAGCAATTGAACTACTTTTGGTATCTTTTTTTATACATACTGACCTCTGTAGCCCAGAACAATGCTCATCAACCGACGCATCCAGTTCTGAACCAGCCTGAATGAAGATCCTGCTTTCTCTCAAAACCTCAAGTATTTTGCAATTTGTCTCTAAGGGTTCATTTTTGTAGCTCTGAAAAAAAGGCTTGTCAACATTTTTGGGTTTGACAAAAAGTAAGCTAAACCTCGTGGTTTTCTCTGATCTTGATTAATCTGGAGGTTTGAACTTGAATCTTGCAACGCAACTGAAAGGGTATGAACTCCCATGCACTGAGAGTGCAGAAGGAGTTTAAGCAAGCCCTGCAAAACAGGACCAGGGAGTTTCACTTGGCTCTGTTTTTCTGGCTTGGCGTGTTGTAAGGCAGAAAACCCAGATGAAGAGTCTCTATCCCAGCTCTTTTTCTTTTCCAATAAACTGCTGATTTTGGTACAAAGATCAAAAGCAAGGCCATATTTTCTCACATCCAGGAGGTGGATGGGCTGAAGGCATGAAGCATTCCATCAGTAACCATGGGGATGCTGAAAGACCCATTCCAATTTCCTTGTTCAATGTTTCACTGGAAATTTGAAGCTGTTTAGGCTCTGTAACATCACCATCTTGGGTGGGGAGATACAGACGTGAAGCAGAGTAAGGCTGAGACTAGAGAGAGATTTCGGCCAAAGAATTCAGATCCAAAATCCTCCTGCAGTTCAGCACCTGATCGAAATCTAGGATTTCGGTTTCACTCGCCACAGTGGGAGGGCAGCGAGCAGGAGATTGAAATCAGACCTGAATTTCCTCAGGGTTCAGGTGTGTTCAGATCCAGAATTTCTATTTTGGCTGTTACAACCAGTATTATTTGTACTATGGTGGTGCTGAGAATCCCTAGGTGCTAATCAGGATACCTCTGGGCCAGGCTTTTTACAAACTCCTAATAAAAAATAAAGAGACTCTGTATTTGCATTTCATGACATTCCACAATCAGCTATTCTAGCTGGCTCTAAGAAGAGCTAACGAGATCTGTTTACATCCCATAAACTAAGTTTTCCTCTACTCCCAGATTTTTTCACATTCTTGGCAGATGATACCCAATTGGTGGTATTTTCTTTATGGAAATTGCCACTTGAAGAAAAAATTGAGCACCAGTTTCCTAACAATGAGCACCTCTTTTTTCTCATGTCTTATCACATCTAAAAAAATAGAATGAAGAAGTCAATGCAGCCTCTTTAAAACACTAGTGAGAAAAATTAAGTTGGTCAAGAGTTTTCCTTTAAATGTATTTCCAACAAAATAATAACTCTCTTACATTTTTTATCTACATTTCTTTAACATTTTTGGACCTTTCAGAAGCTTTCATTTTGCAGAAAAGTTGAACTCGTTCTTTTGTTTGGTTGGTTTGGGATAAAATTAAACTTCCTGTGAAGTTTTCATTTCTAGTAAAAGTTAAAAAAAAAAATAAATAAAATAATTAAAAGCACTTGTCTGTGGAAACATGTTTTGGTGGAAAGTTTTAAACAACTCTGTAAACTCCTGCGGTGTTTTAACTTCATTTATAGAGGAAAGTGATGCAAATGCCCAGGCAATGAAACATGAATTGCCAAACCTAAGGATGTCACTTTCCCACTACAAGTCTTGTGGGTCCACAAGAAAAACACAGAACCCTCAATAAACTACAGTCCTCTTTGTATCAGGGATGGGACACAGTGAAGGTACAATAATGATGACAACAAGGAGTAACAGCATTTACAAGGACGGATCTGATTGTTGTGGGTGGATTTCAAAGGCTCTGGCTGGCAAAGCACGCAGGCGTTTTCTCAAACGCTCTCCTGAATCAACACCACAAAGCTTTACCAAGGAGAGCAACCCTTGGAGAGGTGGAAATAAATACTAAGAGAAAGGAAAAATGGGACATCAAAGGTCACCCAGGAAATTAGTCCAACCATCTGACTTGCAACCCCGTGTTCCTCTCACCGGACCATCCTGCCTCACTCCCAACTGCACCAGAGCTTCTCTAGCACCGCTTTTCTCCAGCGTTCTCTGCCGTGCCACCACGCAGAGACCTGAGAGAGCATCCAGGACGTGAAAGGCTGGGGCATTCCATTTACATCTCTGTGAGGGTTACCTTACAGGTAAAATACTCATTTATTAAACATAGTTGCTTAAAAGGTTAGGGTATGGAAGTGGGGGAGACTGCATCTGCCTTCCTCTTCACCAGTGACACACTTCACCTCCTTCTGTGTTTTTATTAGCTGGTATTCACAATACATCAGCGACAGCTATGATGAAACCAGTGGCAGCTTTCACTGCAAAGCAGCTGGGTCATTGTCCCATGGGTCTTGTTGCTTTGCTGCATGAGATCTTAAAGTGACCATCACTATTTTGGCTTCTGTTTTTAAAGCTGAACGGGAGGGCATGAGAGTGTTAAAAAGCAAAAGAGATGGAAAGAGATAAGGAGTGGAGGGGAAACGAGGAGGCTGCTTGTGTGCCACGTACAGAGCTACTCTGAGAAATTCTGAGGCATCTGAGTATCACAAACACGATCCCTGCTGTGGGCAGCTGTACGTGCGAGAGCTTTGCCCGAGGGTGTCAAATCAAATATCCACTGCTGGTTGGTACAGTACCTCACTTCCCCAGGGGGATTCAGAGTGAGGAAAAAAAAAAAGGAAAAAAGGGGGGAAAAAAGGTCTAAACACAACAACTGGAGAAAAACTTCAACAATATCTGATATGGTTTATCATATACTGTCATCATATTTATTATGAACAATGTAGGAGAGGGGAGAGGGAGAAGGAAAAGATGAAAAAAAGCAGACAGGTTCATGCTGAGCCTTGTAAGACTTACCTGGAACCGCCTCATATCTCTTGGGTTTCCTGCTGTTTTCAAGCAATTCTGATTGCACTTGAGAAAAAATTTTAGGAAGAACCTGGAAAGATAAAGAACCACGTCACTTCTACAAACTGTAACAAAACATGACTTGTTATGTTCTGCTTTACAGTACACAGCATGGTGATTTACATCACGGTGCAGCAGTAGACGAGTGCTGTGAGAACGGTCCAAAACTGAAAGAAAACAAACAGGAAAACAAAGAGAAGTCACCAAAAATCAGGTTAAAGTGCCACCAGTGTCACTGTAACGCACTCGGAGCTGGGCTGCTGGCTGGTGTAAGTCAACATAGCTACTCCAATTTACACCCCTTTCCCCACCACACGTTTGACCACACAGTTTCAGTCTCTCTCTTTATCTCCCCTTTGCATACAAAGTCTCCCTTTCGCTGTCTGAAGGGGTTTCCCGTGAAACAATACAGGAGAATAATGTTATTGTAAGAACTACAAAAACCGAGGGGGCAACTCTGAAGCAGATAAGCCTTCCAACTACTTAGAAGGTATGAAAAAAACCCACAGACAAATCCAGCTCCCAGAAGAAGCCGATGAGATTTCACCACGACGGCGGGTTTAGTTATTAAGATTTCAGTAACTAAAGCAGAGCAGCAGAACTGCCACGAGCCCAGATGATAACCTTACGGAGATTTGGAGGGAGGATAACAAAAACACCACCTGAAGTAATACATGACAGCTCACGCTGTCCAAGCAGATAAACCCATTAACATTGTACAAAGTTCTCATGCCAATTATTTTTGCCCTGTCACGTATGTCTATCTTCATGTGTTATTATTCCGTGGAGTTTTGCTTGTCGTGTACACAAGTTGAATCTTCAGCCTGCCTGATGGGTTTGCCCGACACTATGCACTAGAGCACGGAGATTTTACCGGGCAGAAATATTAGGCAGGCATTTTTTGATAAGCTTTTCCACAAATTTTTGTGTCGAAAGCAGGGAGGAGAGGGTTCATCCCTTTGTTATCGGGTGAAATGTGTGAAGAAAGTACAGGAAAAATCAGAGCTGTTGGATTAAAAACAAAACAAGCATGTCTTCAAAATTCAGACATAACAGGCAAGAGATTTTTTTGGCATCCTCTACTGCTGGTGACCGTATTTTCTGTGTTTCTTTTCATTCCCATTTGTCGGACAAAACGCGTTTAGCTGCAATAATCACAATTAAAAAAACCAAAACAAACCAAAACAAAGACTTTAAGATAGATTTAGAAAGAAAAAGACTTGGACCTAAGAAAAAAGCCAAATAGTTGAAGAATTGATTTGGAATACAAAGAACAATTTATTTATTTCTCTTGCTGAGTGCTTTCCTTAAAAAAAAAAAAAATAAAAAAAATCCGCTTTTGCAGTAAGTTAAAGTCCCAGGTGAGCCAGGCCTATTTCCCTTTCTGTTACTATGACAACGATTTTTTACCGCAGTCCCTAAGTCCCTTCAGAACTCACACATTCATGCCTTGAATTAGAACTTTAAAGGAGAAAGATGGATATTTCCTAGGGTTTACCAACAACAACAACCAAAACAGTCCTAACGCCAGACAATAAAGCAGAAACCCGCTCTCCCCTGTTATTGCCGCTTTCTCTGCAGCGCGTACGTCCCGGTGTTTCTTTTCCCACTGCCCCAAACATACAAAGAAATATCGAAGGATCTGATCCATTTATATCTTGCTTGAACAAACAAAACCCTTCGGAAACCTCACGACAACTGAACCCACAAAGAAGACCCACATAACGTGTAGAAAACGACTGTCACAAAGCACAGCCTTCCAGTGAGCGTTTTAACTTAAAACGTTCCTTTTCTCCTGAAATCTCCCACAAACAGTAAAAAAAAAATAAAAAAAAATCTGAAAATATTTATTTTCTCTGCCCGTGCATTTTGCAGATTTATTTTTTTTCTCTCCATCGTTCCTTCTTCATTTCTGACTTGAGTGGCTCGTGGGCTCGGGGCTGGGGCAGAGCCTCCCGCCACGGTGCCTCCTCACGCTGGCACTCGGGTTCCGCAGCAGCGATGTCTCGGGGCTCGGCTGGCAGGGGGGTAACTTCTGGGAGCAAAGCCCCTCTCCCCCTCCCCCCCCTCATACTCTCAACTCAAAATCCAACAGAACTTGACGGCTCAGGAGCAGGACTGAGAGAATACATTCGATCAAATAAGTCTGATTGACTCCTCGTGCTAAAACCCGCGACCTCTTTTTATTTGGATGTTTTCGGTAAGCAAGATTTTATCTGTAAAAATGTTTTCAGAAGGAAAAATACTCTGCGTGCCGGCTCACTCAAAGATTCACAGGAGAATTTGAGCCAGAAATGTTACTCACAAACACTCCTTTTTATCCTGCCCTCTTCTTACACGTATTAAAAAAAAATATTTGCAGACTCATAAACAACTTCTGTTGGTGAGATCTACCTATGGGAGGACAAAGTGCAGAACGGAACCAAACTGTATAATGAATCCAAGACAAGAAACTTGTACATGAAAATCAATGCACCGCTGGCTGAGTGATTATTCTGGAGGGGAACTGCAAACAAAAATCCACGTGAAGTTGTTACTTTCAAGGAAAAATAAAATATCATTAACTGGGAAAATATGCAGTTTACCTCTTAAATTTTCTAAACGCTTACATCATTTGTCTAGATGAGAAAAAAACATGAACACGAACTAGAGATGAACAAAATCAGAGAAAAGAAAGGTGCCTGGAAGAGAACTCGCTGTGTCAGCTGAACTGACTTTGGGAAGAGCCAAGATACTGTGGTGCTGTGTGTTACACAAACCCCCAGAAAGGTGGGTACAGAAAGGTTCAAATCCTAAGTGTATGTTTAACAGCGTCCAGGACTGAGCTGTTCAACACTGCAAGGCCATGGACTCGACTCATATTTTCTGCTAAATGTCTCCATAAAATTAGGGTTCGGATCCCCACCAAACGTAAATCAGCAGCGGATGCGAAAATTAACTTGGATTTCAATGAGATCTGGGCTGATCCACACCAAGGGGTGTATTATCCACTGAAACCACACAAACCCCCAACTCTCCTGCCCTCCGAGCTGCCTGCCTCCTACAAGGCAGAGCGTTCTCAGCGCTCACCGGCTGCTTTGCGAGGCACAGCAGCCAGCAACGAACGCACGCAGGGCTTCGGCTGCTTAACCAACAGCGATCCGGGCAGCCCTGCCTCAGACAGCTTCAAGGTGCCTGACTTTTTGGAGTTGCTGAGCAGCTCAGCTCCCCAAAATTGTGCACCTTTAAGAGATCACAAAACGGGCTTCAGCAATTCCCAGCTCACGTGTGAAAGCGCTGGCTTTTTTTTTCAGTACTTGAGCATTGTGGCAGGAGTCACGAATATCTCCTGCCCTGAGACGTCTGTAGTTCCTTTGGAGCTCTCTGGATGTGTTACACTAACAGGGTTTTCCCTCCCAACACCCCAGATTTAGATTTAGTTTTATTTAGATATAAAAATGTTTATCTTTCCTCTAGTTGAACCACCTCTCTCTTGTTCTCCTTTCCGAGTTTTTCCAGTCAAATTTTAACTGCAACTGGGCATCTGCATGAGGTGTTTGGTAGGGCATTATATACATGTATAGTTTAAGTGGTTGCATCTGGGAAAGGCATTAATATTTATTGCAGCATTAGAATAAAAATGACTTGGGGGGGGAGCAAAATGGAGGGCAGTTTTAGCACTAAATGCAACTGATTTAGGGGTAACAGCAGAATTGCAGAAAAGGTTTACTGATTTTATTGAATGACAACCTTTAGCCAGTTTTTGGGCTTAACTTATACATACATCAATAAAGAAGCAAAATAAGAAAAAAAATTAGCTCATTTTCATGTTTCTTAGCTGGGCTTTGTTCCTTGCTAAGCATGGCATTAGTGATGAGCTTAGCAGAGAACTCCAGTTCCAGCCAAGCAAAGAGAACATGGCCCAGTCATCCCATAGATCAACACCTAAGGGTGCTGGGGGAAAACCTAAATACTTTTGAATGACTAGCACTAAAAATTCTGGCATTGCTATAGAAAACCTGAATAACTTAATGCATAGACATAAAATTAATTAAGATGAAATTATAGACTTATCCTTTTTTTCCCTATTGTTTCTCTGACATAGTCGAGCTTTCTACCTACAGAGCGATACACTCGCAGACATCTCCAGAACGCCACTTGAAATAGAACTCTCTTTTTTAGGATGTAAAGGGAGCTATTTTAAAAGTTACCACTCCTCCTACTGGGAGTTACAATCCTGCTGAGGAGTTAGGTGGATGAATCATTTAAGTGCCACTTTTTCACTTCGGTACAAAGACAGCTGAGTTCTCTCCGCTATTTTTCAGCAATCCTATGAGCAATCCTGCCTGGCGCTGTGGGAAAGCAACCCGGGAGCACTCGCACAGCCCATAATGCAGTAGAGAGACAGCACAACAGATTCCACGGGCAGCAAGAAAGGGTAAGGGCACGTTAAGTAACATCCTGCATCTCTCAAGCTCTTTCCAAAGCAATGGCTGACCCACGCTCCCACCTTGCCCGTGTATGCCAACGTTATTTGGTTCTCTGCCTACTTCAGGCAACTTAAAAGTGTGGCTAGAACTAGAAAGCATGTTCCACACCTCTGAGAATGCTTATCCTTCACCTCAGATGATTGAGAAGACCCTTAATCAAGTTGGAGTCTGAAAAAAATAAAAATCTTTCCTGTGACTTCACCAGGACCAGACAGAGCCCTAAGGAGCAGTCCCAAATGCAGCAGAAGGGGAAGCTTAAAACAAAAAAATAAATCCATTAGTGATTTTTTTTTTATTTTACACTGCCCAGGGCCTGGGACTGATGAGTCTCCCCACATGGAAGCACAGAAATGGATAATGTGCTCTGTGCTTTTACAGCACCATTCTATGGGACTTAAACCTCAATTAATTGTGCCTCACAAGAGCCCTGTGCAGCAGGAGCTGGAACTCACCACTCTCCAGGCAAAGCTGCCAGGGCCTCGAAACTGGGAGGGAATTGCTCCCCATCAGATTGCAGGTCTGCCCCAGAGCTGGGATCTCCTGGCTCCTGGTTCTACATCTTAACTAGCCTTCCTAGCCACCTCTTCTGCTTTCTTAAAATACAGGTACAGAATCAAGAGACAGAACATTGGGTTTATCTTGTGAGCAGCCTCTGGATACACTTCACCACTACCCCTTGTAAAACAAATACTGAGATAATCCTGCCTTGTTTGGGTTCATGGCCTCAGCCATTTTTTGGCACGAGAACACACCTACCATCTCATATGAGAATGTGAACAACACATCCTATGATGCTACAAGCTAATGAAAATAGAAAGACGTGGTGGCATTCTGCTTAAATTATCAAAGTGCTTCCAAAGAATCACAAAGTGAACAAAGAAAAGGAGCTGTTATTATTAATACCTTTGCTCCAGTTAAACAAGGTTAAGATGAAATATACTACGAGCTGCAAAACTATCACCGGAGTGAAGGCCAGACTCCAGCTCCATCCAAGCTAGGAAATTCTGAGATCTCCCATCCTCCCCTCCACTCACCCACGTGTCTCTTGGCATTGCAAACTCTGAGATAAGAGTGACAAGTTACCCTACCTGATGCCACAAGGCAACAAAATTGGGGACTTTTCTTCAAATTTCTTCCTTTCCAAGAGACTAGGTCAGATTCTGCACGTTCATTTGAAGGTCAGTGTTTAAAATCAATTAATTGCATTTATTTGAGATCACCATCTTGATTTTAATGAGTATCACAGCAGAAGACTTCTTTATAACATGAATATTTATCTCTGGAGTAATTTCATTCTGTTCTATCAGTGTGTATTGTTAGGGAGCTGATGAGAACATTTCAGACTCTTTTCCAGCAGTTATAGTCAGCGTGGGATCAGGCATTGCACAAAGGCATTCTAAATGGACAAACCCCTTATACTGCGTGTGAGATGAGTGAGGTTATTACAACGCTGCAGAGCATTTATATCATCGTCCGCAAACAGCAGCTAATTAATCTTCAGAAAACTCCTGCGCATAAAGTCTGAGCCCAGCTTCACAAATGTGAAAGCCAACATAAGTAGGTCAAAATACTTCTCTGAGTTTGTCAGAGAAGGGAGGAGTCAGATGATATGAGGTCCCAGGCCTAGGCCAGGAGAAGAGAATTTGGTTGTTTACTTGTCGCTTGTGCACCCAAACCTGCACAAGAACGTTACGACTGCTCCTCCTGTCTCCAACAACGTCCTCATTTCCTGATGGGAAAAACAAGAAACACTTCTCTACCCTCTTGCCTTCATTCCAAGTAATTTCTTCAGTTATGGGACCACCAATCTGGTTGGACTTTTCTCCAGCTCTACACTTGTGCATGCAGAGGACAGTCAGACTATGCAAGAGAGTTCCTCAGCCTTGCGTGAGAGATGAGTTAGGGGTATGAGAACCTACAGAAGATGGAGTAAGTGATACTCTGAGGTCCCTTCCTCATAAATTTTTATGATTCTTATTATTACACTTCCATCTAATACTTCCTGCCACGTACAGCCCCTTACATTGCCACTACACCTTTCTCCTCATCTCACCTCTCTGTCTCTCAGCTTCTAGGCACTGATCCTGACCCCTTTCTACAGGAACTTCTTCCTGTGCTCTACATTTTGTTTCCAGCTTTGGAAGAGATGCTTGCCAAGGCAGAGTGTGCTTCTGCAGAGCATTAAAGAGTACAGCTCAAGAGTAACTGCACCGACGATCCCAGAAATGTAACGGCCAACGCGGAGCTGGCTTCAAGATGTGAGGGGTTTGCATATTTGTACTTGCATTATGAAATCAAGGTGGGTTGGACCAAAATCTTCAAGACATAACGATCCGTTGCACTGAGAAGAGTCTACATCAGAAGTTTTCTGCTTAAGCCCATCTTTGTTATTAAATTAATATTTAATCAGTCACTAACAGCACGCTCATTCCGAGACGCTCGCGATGCAAAGCATATGAAGACGTGCAGATCAGGTAAGTGTAATAGAGAACAGGTGGAATTAGTGGTTTTATTTTTAAAAAGGAGAAAAGCTCAAAAAGGACTTTAAAATGACACAAGACATTGTATCCCTCAAATAAATTGGAAACATCAGATAATTTTAAGTATCGAAACAATTCAGTTTTCCAAGGCTAACAGGACAGTGTCATTTACCAGCATCTACTGTTTGACATCCTACTTTCTTTCTCTCACACTTAGTCAATCACTGCAATTTAGGTTTTAAAGTTAAAGTTTTGATGTGAGATCAGTATTGAGGGCCTCTTTTTCTGCACATAGTATCAGACCTGAAACACCACCTGGAAACACCCTGGGAAGGCAGAAGGCAACCAGTGTCTGATTTGTGGAGCCTCTGGCCCCTTGCAAGGCTGAGCTCAGAAATGCTGACAGTAACCCAGCGCGGTTGGACTTGGGTTCACGTCCGACTGCCAGTCTCGTGTCAACCACAGAACAATTGCTCCTCAAACAGCCCATCTCTCTGCAGCCTGGAACATCCTATTGCCCTCTGCCTTATACCTAGGGGCTTTGGCTTTTCTTTAAGAGCTTAGTTTCCAAACTAATAGTAGCTGAATGTAAACCTGCGATATGCCACCCGAACCCAAAACGTGTCGGTGAACTCGATCTTTATATTCTGAATGTTTTCCACCTTCTGCACAATTTTCATCTCTAAAGGAAATTCATCCCCACTCTTCCCGAGCAGCAGCAGGCGCACACACCCACAACTGCGACTCACACTCATCTGGTAAATGCTTATTCTGTCTTGCAAAGTGATCCCAGTTTGGAGGAACAAGGGCTGGGGTGGGGAGAGCACTGCTGGTTACACAAGCAGTCACTTCTTGGTGCTGAATGGAGTTGTTTGGCACGGCCACATTTGCTAGGAAAAAAAAAATCTCCGAGAAAAAGCTCCTTGTTTGTGCACTCTGATGAAAACCTGAAACCATTAATGAAAATAATAATTGAACTCTGTGGGTTCGGATTGAAAATGAAACACAACACTAACAGCGTGTTTGTGATTGCAATTGTTCTCCAAAAAGTCTTCAGAGGACCCTTTGCAATCTGAGCCGTTCCCCTTTTCCTTTGGGTTTTCCTCCTTCCTCCCACACCAAAACTTTCCAGTAACTTCCAAGACAATGGCTAGAAGCTTATTTATACTGTAAGATCCATATTATTCATGCCATTTGGCACAGGACCAAATGCCATAGCATAATCAAAAGTCAATAGGCAGGGAGGTAATAGAGTAGAGGATTGGGCTGATGGGCTGTTGAAAGGGACGTTCAGATAATATTCCCTGGTTTATTACAATATCTGTGGGCTCCAACTGTGCTAAGCATTGCACAGTCACGTTGTGAAATTGTTATTGGAGAAAAGATACACAAAGGACGGGAGGAAAGAAAGGCTTTTATATGCATTGCACTGGCGGGGAAGTCAAGGCAGACAGAAATTAAGTGACTTACCCCGCAGCATAGAGCAAGTTGCTCTTCCAGCCAAGAACCGTTCCGGCAAGTCCATCTTTGTGATTTTACTGGTTCTTTTTAATAGTGACAAAAATTTCATAAAGCTCATTGCCTCAGAACAGAATACCCAGCAGGATTTGGAAAACATGGCCAAATTCTTCTTCATTACACTTGTGTCAGCCTCAGCAGTGCGGCCACGGTTTGGTGCTGGACTGCACCAGGCAAACATGGGCCTGAGGACACTCTCCAGTACTGGGAAAATCTGTTGGGTCTCTGGTATCCTTATCACTCTACACTGGTGCAAATTTCACTCAAGCTCCCCTCTGCAAACCCTGTGGATCCCAGGAAAGTCTCACATCGGTGTTCAGTGGGCACAGGGTCTGAGCACAGAACCACAGAATCACTTGGGTTGGAGCAGACCTTGAAGATCATTGACTCAAATCCCCACTCGTTATTTTTCCAGGCGCAGAGAAACCCGTGATTCCTTTATCTTCTGACTCTTCTATCCTCTTACCCCATCGCCCTCCAAAATATCTGCCTATTGAGCCATGCTAGGCTGAACAGTGAGTACCAATTACACCAGCAGTCTCTCTGCTGCTGCTGCTGCTGCTGGGTCTGCTGGTTTTTACTATTGCTGCCAGATGGCAGAGCCCGGCACGTGAAAACTCTCCACCCCGCAGTTAATGCAGGATGTGGTAATAACTTTCCGGTGACTCCAAGAGATCAGAAAGTTGCCCTGACGGGAACGATAGAGACGGAACCAAGGTTAGGCACCTATTTTACACCTGCCAGAGTGGATATCACTCAGCGGAAAGCTCTCACTCATTTAGGAAGGCGAGAGCATCGCCCGTCCCTGAACCGTTTCTGTGCGGAATAAACACGCATTCATTTGCTAAAGAGGCAAATTTACATCCCAGCAACTTGGGTCCAGACCCATTTTGCCTCCTCCCTTTTCAGAGGTCTATTCAGTTGGTAGATTTGCACCTATTGTACTTCTGGGTCTAGTCACAGATGACCTTGAATCCGAACATTGGTGTAACATTATATTCCTATGACAGATTTATAGATTGGCAGATAGGGGTGCATTCAGCACATTCCTTCCCTGAGACAGGACAGCATCCAATGTTTGTTAGCATCATTAAACTAAAACTGACTTTTCACCTGCTCCCATACCATATGCAGCTGCAAATTTTTAAATTAAACTATGAAGCCATGCATAAATTTACATATATTACAGACTAGCCTCTCCATTTAACATGCAAATGTACTCCAATGTTTCAGAACACCTTCTGTCGCTAATTAATTTGCTGAATTATAATTAGACTAATCCTGCATAATTAATAAGCACAGATTTTTTTTTAATTTCTAAGCAGCTTGATGAGATCATTCACTTCCTTCTATAAACTGCTAAGTAACTGTTAAAAAAAATCTGGAAAGAACATATGTGAAAAGGTATGTTTGATGTCGCATACAAATTCAAACTAGCGGGCAAGCTCGAAGAAAGTCAAGATTAATCTAGGTGTGGGGGGGGAGCAAAGGGACCATCGGCGCCTTATTTGCAGGGGCAAGGACCAAGGTTTTCCGTGCCGATTTTATTCCTTTTGCTTTTACCCATCGGACCTTCCAAGATCATAGACTGAGACAGAAAAGGATTACAGAACCGTCTGTGGTATTAGGAGATGTTATGATATTAACACACCGCTGTATATCAAAACACTCCCCCTGTACATGCTGTGTGTGGATAAGCTCCTTTGATGGTATTTGGAATTGTTTTCATTTCGGCTGCCAAAACCAACGGAGATCATTCTAGTGAAACAATTAAGTGCTATTAGCACTGGATTCATTCTCTAATGATTAAAATTAAGGGTCTCGCTTTAATGTTGAAGAGCTTGGATTCAGAGAAATCCACAAGCCAATATGGTTTTGTAACATGCGGGGTGTTGGAGGCCGCAGACCAGGGAGCCGACAAAGCAATAAGCCAGCCACATCCCAAGATCTCACCCAGCAATTCAATTGTGCAGAGAAAAAGGGAAAGAGAGTCCAAAACATCGCAGGATATTTTGCAAACAAGAACGCAGACGTTGATGTGAGTGCATTGTATTTATACATATAGACACACGCCTGTAATCTCATTTGCTAATTACTGCATTTATTTATATACTTTCTGATGTACATCTCAGCTCTATCGCCAACATCCTTCAGCCTTCACTTCAATCTTTCTCAAATGCAGCACTCCCCAGCACCACTGAGTGTTTACTTCAGCTGTGAGTAAGCAAAATCTGATACAGGATCTCATGATTCAGCCCAGACAAAGGAAGCAAGAAGGAAAAAATGGATTCCTACACAAGGAGATGACTGACCCACTTTGAGTGTGCTTCTCAGTGGCGCCTGTTTAACAAAGACCCCTCTCTAGGAGAAGAAACACCATCTCAAAGTCAAGAACATGGAATCCCGACCACTGGCAAAGCATTGCAATACCATGAGACCTGTTCCTTGGGGCAGATCGCCATGGGACTAAAGGACTCCAAACACAGAGCAGCTCCTCTAACAATTCTGGGTTGTATGTTTGTAGACAGCCCCGATAGACATTGTTTTCCTAACAGCTACTGAACACAGCACCAGATGACAAGGGAAGTTGAAGAGGAATGAAATGAATAATATAAACAGAAAACATTTTTCTGCTCATACATCTCTGTTTATCTTCCTATAGCCCAGCTCAGCAGACAGAAAAGATGTAGTGGGTTGAAAAAAAAAAAGCAAACCAAACCAAATAAAAAAACTGACAGGACTGAGTCTGTATTTTTTTCCTCCTCGTTTCTGCCTGTACCTCATTTTAAACCATGGATGAATTGGCCCAAAGATATCTAGGTCACATGGCTGAGGCAGAAATAGAATCTGTATCTCCAGAGTCACAGTGCCGGGTACACGAGCGAGTCACTGAAATTCTTTAAAGCTATTCTTGTTTTGTCAGAATAAGATATTTTGCAGGCACAGCACATGGCCAAACCCAAATGTCAGCATCCACATCTCTCAGAAGATTTCTGATGTCCAGGGCTTCCTACCATTTCCCAACTCTTTGACCATGGAATATGTCAAACCTGATATGGTGACAACAGGCACTTTGTTATTGTTTCAGCCCCTGGAAAAAGATCATGTGTGTGCAGGTATGCACTTGTAGAGAGAGGTAATTTTGCTTTAAAGAGGAGAATTCTCAACTCTGACACCTACCTTTTTCTATGGGTTGGCACATATCCTCAAAAATCAACTACTTTTCCAAAGGAAAAGAGTTAATAATTTCGACATCTATGCACCATCTTGTATGTATGAAGAACATGAAAATTTTTAGTGTGTAGTAAATAAATTAATACATTTAAAGTGATTCCACCTTTCACTGCAAACATTGCATTCATCTCTGCTTACTAGCCTCCAAATTTAATTAACCTTTCCAGTACCCTTTGATGTGGCACATACGTGCTAGAGGCCAAAGAAGAAGCAGCGTTTTGGGGTACGAACTCCGTTAATTGGCAATGGGTGAGCCTCAAAAAAGACAGCGGTTTCATCCTAAGAAACAGCCCACGCTCAACACGCCTTCCCAGGACCTCGATAAGGGGTGGGGTGCTGGAGGTGGGCAGGACAAAGGCAAATCTACTTCCCTTCACTTGAGTATCTCTGCTGCAGTTGGGGCTCAATGGGACTCGACTCTGCCTGTTTTGACTCCTCAGTTATTTCAGGGAAACTGTCTCACCCTACAAAATTAGGATGATTATGAAGATACCCAGAAGTTTTCAGTGGGATCAGGATGAGGCCCTTTAGAAAAAACACTGCACTAAGTCACACTGTGTTAAACCCACCGTACTGAGATGCACATCTCCAGAATCCATCAGGTCCAAACACCATCGTGCCGTCACCATCTCTGGGCTCACGATTTAAAGCTGTGACTCTACATCCACACCCCACACCTGAGCTCTGAGCACAGGTTTCATGCAAGTAGAGTCATTTGGTTCAACTGCACAGAGCTCAAGACTCAGCGTCTGAAAGCAGCCCAGATTTTCATGGAATCTCTGGTGAAAGCCATGCCACTTTAAAGTGTCGCACCTGGAAATCAAGACGAGGTAAAATTCCAACACTTGGGCAATCAGATTTCTATAAACTCGTGGCTGCAGCAAGTTATTTTGCCTCTGGCAAATACTTTATGGCACAGGAGAAACTGCTTCTCTTCACTCCACCCGCCTCTCTCTCACACGCACCCCAAGTTGACTGCGCAGCGATGTTAACAGGAGGGGAAAATTGCTCCCTGACCTTTCCAGTGATCAATTTACACCCTGAAGCATGAGATTGGTTCCATTTTCGTCTGTATATGTAATACCTATTCCCACATCACATGAGACAATGCAAAATTTGACGTTCACTTGAAGGGGTGCACGTGTTTGGGTCTGGTTTTAGTGGCGGCCTCCATCACCACACCTCTACCTGGTGAGCGAGCTACTCCTTCCGCACAATGAACGGTGCCCGTGCTTTTGTGGTGAAGGTCATGGGTTTGACTGCTCCCTTGATCACTCCAGCATTTCTATGGCTGTATTCGTGAAGTTGTTGTAGAGCTTTGCGTTCAGCTACAGTCTTACCCTCTGGCTAAAGCCAAACATGTTCCGGGGGCTTCTGTGAGAGAGCTTAAGTTAACACTTGGTCATTTCAGCTCCTGACCTTCCACCTACAGCAAGCGAACAAGGCCTGAGACGCTGACAGAAGAGAAAAAGCAAGTAGCTGATTATTGGCCCTCTTTACACGGCAGATACAGACCTGGCTGTGGACTACGTGCCGTTGAGGGGAACTGCAGGAGGCTGCAGATTTTGGACAGCCTGGGACCAGGTCTTTATTGACCAAATTTTATATCCCCACCTCCATATTCTGATCACACAACTTAAGCCAAGGATTAATAAATACCTTGTGTAACCAAGAGCTTCCTCCGCCTGACCACAGTGGTCATCCTCACACCAGGTTGTTTGTACTTGGTTTTAGTCTCATTAAGACTTCTGCAATGCTCTGCTTTATGAGTAGACTAATGAGTTTATGTGAGAGCTCCATCTGTTTCCAAAGGCAGCAGCTATGATCTGTATTCTTCATTCACTTCAGATTCTAATATTCCCTGATTTGTGGAGATCATACGGGCAGCTTGAACTCTGCTGAAGTCAGTATTGCAAAAGCCAGAGATGAGACTCTTCCAAAAGCTGGATACAAACCCCGTGCTTAACCGACTTTGAAAGACTTCTAAGGAAGAAAATCTAATCCACTTTCTCTCCTGGAGATGTATGACGTATTTTTAAGCATACGTATTATGTGTTTTATACACTTCAACTGCAGGCATCACACATCCACGCAGAGCATAGATTTGAAGCCAATGGTTGGCTTATTGATTGGAAAAAAATCAACTTTTGGTTCTTTAAATAACAAGGTATCATTCCAGATGCATCATCATCGTGTGCTTTCTACTGAGAAAGGTCTCTTGGCAGTTCCCAACCTGAGGACTTCCTGCCCCAGTCCCTGGTGCACTGACAGGCTGATGTGTGCAGAGAATTTTGAATTTCTTTTCCTTCTCAAGTTCTACTGCAGCCATAATTTCTGGGGAAAAGTTTTAGAGTGCCTGCAACATTTGCTGAATGTTTTCTTCCTTTATTTAATCCAGATGTTTGCATTTTAAATAATTGAAAACCTGCTATGGTAAATAGACATCAAGGGAAGCTAATGGGAGTAGCACTGTCATTAGAGAGAACTTGTATGATGAGACATTAGACATGGAGTCAGTCCCTGCAGTGTCAGGACAGGTTATAGAAGGAAGGCATGTGGCTTGTTGAAAACCATTACTCGTCAACGCAAGACCATCCATGACACTTAGAGATTGCTGAGCAAGGGTAACACGAATTGCACAGAACTTGTAACGAAAGTATATTGTGAGCTTTTGTTTCTTCATATGGTTTTAGTTACACACACAAAAATTAAAAATAAATAAATTAAAAGGAATGATTTCCATTTCTCCACTCTGTAGACCCATTCGCTAAGCTCATTTAACAGCAAAGGTGGTTCCTGAAGCTCCAGATGAAATACTGGAGTTGCTGCATATCTTTATCATAAGTAGGGTTGTTTTGATCTCAGATCGAGACCGACAGTGCAATTTTCAGTCTGAGGGTACCTGGGCTCTACTCAAAGCACTGAGAACTTGAAGCTTCACCCTTCATCCGTCCTAATTTTTGTCCCCATTATTAAACTCTTGATCCATTTTAATTTGAACCTCCTAAAATTGAACCTTAACCTCACTTGAAGTCAAGTCATCCTAAATTACGTGCAGGTTTGCAGTAGCTTTATTACACTGATGTTTGAAAATCCCTGCTGAAATGGCAGTGCTGTAACTGGGGATGGCCACCAGCCTCGTGATCGCTCAGCTTGCTAGGATTTCCTACAGTTATTTTCCTTGCAATGTTTTTAAATGGTTGCAGCCACATCTCAGCTATGTAAGCGGACACAGGAGTTGTTAGAGTTGCAATGGTTTGAACTGGGTCAAGACTTGCTCCCTGGAAGTCAGCTACTGTACATTCCCTCCCTCCTCCAAAGCACAACCGGGTTTTCCCCCAGTATGCAAAAATGCCTTAATGGCTCCACATCATGATGTAATCTCTTGTAAAGGCTCCTTTGGAGCAGTTAAGAAGTATCTACTGAAATATCTATGAAACAGCTATTTTACAGGAGTTATGGTCCACTGGGCCCCAAATCCATCTCGTATAAGAAGCCAGCAGGAGAGAAGAAAGCACTCCGTAAAAGACCAGAAGATTTCCAAAGATTATTTTTCTCTACCAAGAAAATGAACTCCACGAAGTTTCTTCATGCATAAATGTTTAATTACACCTCTGATGAATGCTGTGAAGTTGAATAGCATCCGATAAACTGTTCTGACTTGGGTTTCTGCTGTGACTGCAGCATATGCTTCTTAAAGGGCCTGTAGAGGAAACTGTGCCTCGTTGTTTCAAGACGACAATTGCAGTAACATTTGCTGTGTGAATTCTTACAGCCAAAAATTAAGTTTAATACAGAAATTTAAGGTTAAGTGGCTTCACTAATTTCAGCAAAACGTGTTTTCCTAGGGACCCAGAAGAGAAATGTTGCATCTCTTCCTAGAAGATCAGCATTGACTGTAGAGATCAGCTAGAAGACTTGCACATCTTAATATACATGCTAAGAAGATGTGCCATAGCTTTAAGCTCTCGGGGTTTATATCTACTAATCACACTCATAAGGAATCATCAAACCAATAAATGTCAAGGCAGAAACTCTGATCTCTGCCAGGACACTTGGAGATTTTTTTAGGAGATTAATCAGTTGCTCTAATAATAGAACCTTCCCTTCTCTACTCCTTGTTTTCTTCTCTGCCTTCAAAAAAAAAAATAATAAATTAGTCAACAGTTTCAGTCTAAATTCTGGGTTTGCATTAATTCAGCAAATGCCAACATATTTTTTTGTTGCTTAATTAGACTACCAATTTGGAGGACAGCTTAGGAAAACATTCACTATAATTCTCAAAGTGAGGCATTAGAAACCATTTAATCTGTCCTACGTAATTACTTTGTACTCATCTATTAGCAAGTAAAATATTAGGAGGAAAGTGTCTTTTACACACAACAGAAGGTTCCTTTCTAATGAAAAAAGGGCCTGCTCATTTTTCTACTTGTTGAATAAGCTCATATTCCTGAGCACCTGAGCAAAAATAATAGTGTGGCTATTATGTTTGGCAAAGTTTTTACTTTAGCTTAGAAAAGGATAAAACTTTGAAAAAAGGGAAATGATTTTTCTAAAGGGCTTTTCCTCCGCCGTTCCCAGCCACGGTTTGGGTTGGCTCCCCATGACTGCCAGTACCCGTGTAAGGGGCTAGACTGGCAACCTGAGCTGGCTAAGAGCTGGGGGCTTGTGAACATCTTTCTCTCATAATGGCAGAAATTATTTCTACCAAGACACTATCCAAAACCTTTAAAGAGGGATCAGGGCCTCGCTGTCCCACCAGTTATAAAAGAGCAGGAGACAGAACAGGCACTTTCCTGAGCCTCTGTGGAACTAACAGTGAGGGGAATTTGGTTCCAATAACCTGCTTAGATCCAACAAAAGTTTTTGTTTTACGAATAAACGTTCCCATCTCAGAGCATTTGCAGCTCAGCCATCAAAGCCTTCAGCGGAAATCAGAAGTGGCAACTGAAGGTGACTACAAAGTGTTACTCAAAACCATCACTCTCTTGTTTAATAAACTGGTCCTGGTTTCTTAGAACCAACCTTCTCACCCTGAGCATTTTGTTCCTTTTTTAGGTGTGAGGTTGGTTTTCACTTTCCTACGAGCACCCTGTAGGGAACTCCCTGTTTGGTCTAAACTTTGGGCTCAATGTTGCAAACTTTGCCTGTTGCAGCTTTAATGCAAATCTACCCATTTAATTAGTGTCCCCAGTGGTAGTTACTACTGGTTTTGTAATAGCTGTTTACAAGAACAGATCCAACTCTGACAAACACCACCACTCCAGCTTGATTTCAAGCAGTCTTACTTAGAATTAGCAGAAATTCTTTGATGATTACAGTAAGATTTAATATTCTGCTGCAGCTAGAGTTCAACAGTTCAACACGATGCACACTCCTCAGACTTCCATGGTCCAGCAATCCTCTGTCCTTCCTCGGGGACAGCCCTGTTACTAACCTTTCATATGCATTCCTATGGTCACATAGATTCTGCCCACTCACACGCATCCAGCCTTGTCCTCTTCAGTCCAGCTGAGCTTCTTGATGGACAGAAAAGGATCTTACAGCAGGGGAAGCCCGAGATAAAACTTGGACAAAAGGTGCTTGAAAAGGGACAAGTAACAACAACTGCATTCTCTAGAGACTGAGAATTGCTCTCTAATGGGTGAAATGTTCCAGTCTGCAGAATCTTGTTGGTTATATAACACCAGGACATGCACGTGAGAGGGTATTTTTTTTAGGTCATACGACCAAAGACTGTATACATATGTGAGCAAGAAGGTGGTGATGGCTCATAGAAGCACTGAACCACACTCCACTTCTATAACTGTTTATCATGAGTGTAATGAGCTCAGAATGGCCCTTTCATTTCCAGTTCAAGCTCAAGCCCTGAGAAAGCCATGCTTCCAGCAGAGCTCAGCATACTTGAAATGTCAAAACTATGTAATGGTAAGGACTTCTTCCAAAAAGTACTGCCACTGCCATTAACACACCAAGGAAAAGGAAGAGGAAAAGGAAGAAGAAGAAGAGGAAGAAGAGGAAGAGGAAGAAGAAGAAGAAGAAGAAGAAGAAGAAGAAAAAGAAAAAGAAAAAGAAAAAGAAAAAGAAAAAGAAAAAGAAAA
>WUAM01000047.1:337522-355299 GCA_024336885.1 Actenoides hombroni
TCAAACGCTCCTCATATGATCTCTTCTCCAGTCCCTTCACCAGCTTCGTTGCCTCCTCTGCACCCGCTCCAGCACCTTGAATCAGTGAATGCAGAACACTGACTAAACAAGAATGACCAGCCAACTACATCAGCAGCCCTGTCCAAAGGGGTAGGTTTTCCTTTAATTTGATCTAACGTTTGAACTCTGCCATGAAGAGAAGAATTGGGTGTAACACAGAGTGATTAGCCAAAACCAAACCACAGGGCAATGAGCTCTACAGGTTAACTGCAGTGTTCAATTCAGAAAACAGGTCTACCTACCAACATCCTGCATCCAAAAAGCATCATACAAACTGTCCTCTCCCCCATGGAACATGCAGGGAGAGGGGAGAACACTAATTATAGAGCACAAACAGCCCTGGGAGATAAAGAAATTAACTCCTGAACGTGGAGCGAACCCACGTCTTCTTAGCCCAAGCCCCACTGACTGCAGGATGTGACAGAGGCAGCGTGCCCAGTGCCCACAGCCTCACACAGAGCCAAGGAGATGCTGGTGTGACCACAGGAGGTTACTGAACCTTGGGCCTGGCCCCGTATCTCACTCTGCCATATCTCACAGTTCCTTATTTTCACAGTAGTAAAAGGAGTGCATCAATATTTGGCCTGAAGGTTACAGCCCCAAACCCAGTGACTTCACCTAACTTCAGGACACCCTGGGGCTGCATTATTACTGTTTGTGATGTGTAAGCAGCAGGAGGTCCCAGTCAAAGCCAGGAAGCTTACTGGACTGGGCACTTAACCACAGAGCTAAGATGAAAGGGCGAGAGGTATCGTGGCCAGTCGGTCTGGCGGGCTGGTCACAGAGTCAGGAATACAACATCTATTTCAGCAGCTCCCTCCCTTCACAAGAACATGCCACCTATTAAAAAGTCCTATCAAATCATCTCACTCTGCACAAGCTTTTAATCAAAATCAATTATATTCCTCCTCCCAAAAATCACCATCTGAGCACCTGTATTACCCTTCTTTCAACAGATCTGACCCTGGCTTTTCTTACTGATGAAAGCTTGGGAACTTGGTCCTGTTTGACCCTTGACCAACAAACTCTTACAAAAATTAAACATCAGTGTTTCCTCTTTATGACAGGATGGACCATGTATCACCCAAAGCAAAAGAAAATTATAATTAAACACAAAATCACCAGAAAAGGGCACAAAATGGGATTTAGTTATTCAAAGCTTTGTTTAAATGGTGTTTAATAATTAAAAAGAAAAGACACAACACAAGACACGCTACAAAACAACAGTGGGGAAAAAAATAAATAGACAAAACACACCAAAACCAGCCCCCCTCTGTGATGAAAACTGCGGTTAGAATCACACCAGTGAACATTTCACCTGCAAAAAGAAGACAGGGGGGTACATTTGTTTGTGCGCGTGATGGGAAGGAGGAGGATTGTAACTGTTGAGTAATGTGAGCTCGTACACACTGAGTAAAAACAAACCCCTCATTTCCTCCTCTGCACTGAAATACAGTCAGACACTCCCAGTCCCAGGAGTGCCACCCCCATGGACCACCAAAATAAAGCAGAACAAAGGAGGCTCATTTAGACCACATTCAAGGAAAATATCTTGTTTACGGATCATCTTTGTTTTTGGAGGAGGGCAGCAGCAGAAAAAGCTGTGCGTTACTGAGAAGTTAGGGAGCAAGAGATGCTCGGGTTTGTTTCCTCGCTTTGCAGGCAAGAATGGGGCAAGGGAGGAGAAGGAAAATTCAGACAACTTTATCCTAGCAAAGGCAATCAGAGGGGCTGTTCATAACAGTGCTAAAAAGAAAAAAATATTACCATTTCACAAGTTCCCCTCGTGGCCTCCCTTGCTCCTCCTCCCCCATCAAAAATTCATAAAGGGAATCAGCATTCTTTACCGAATGGGTCCCCGAGGTGCCATAGACCTTGTTGGAGAGAAAGGCTATAAATATCGAATTATACACCTCATGGGAAGAAAGGGTTGAAGATTCAGCTTCAAACCCACTGCACTGTCCCCAGGGGAACTCACTCCAGACTCAAGGTCCAGCACGGCAAGGAAATGGGTCAAGTGTGTCAATTTTGAGATCGCTGACCTTTGACACCTTTAATGATGCCCAGAGTCCACCTCTTTGACGTCCTGCTGCCCCCGTGCACCACAAACTTTCCAGAGTCCCTTCAAGTCAAAAAATAAATAACTGAGCTAAGCAGCCCGGCGAAGCTGGGCCAAAGGCTACCTCACCAATGCTGCTGGCCACTGAGGCCAGTGTAGTGCTCAGATTTGCAGGCCCCTCTCGCCCATCTCTAGACCACTGCAGTGCCACAATACAGCGGAATTAAGGGCAACCACACTTTTCCTTTCAAGTCCTCTGTGGAGGTTCTGTTCCAGGTAAAACGTAAACTTCACGTTATTAGACTCAAAACCAAGCAGCTTATCTTGTGCTTTTACAAACACTTCCAGTCCACGTTCCAGCAGAAGCTAACAGGTGTTAAGCAGTTAAAAAGCCAAGCAAGTGCCTTTAAAAACCAACAAACTAAATCAATACAAATCCTGTTCGTAGGCACAATCCAGCAAATGTTTACTATTGAGATGCAAGAGGTCGGAAGAGCCGCCTACAGCCCAGCCATAGCATCTCCAGGATCTGGCCTCTCCCCACATTTTTCTCATCTTCGGCTTAGGCTGGTGGTAGCTGAAGCCACCCAGCTCCCAGCAGCAGAGCACAGCAAGACAAAGGCACTCCCCTACGGGAGCCAACCCCAGCACACAGCAGCTCACATCCCTGCAGTTTATTTCCTCCGCACAGATACGTAAGAAAACGTGGGTGAAGAAATAACTCCAAGTAGTGCAGGCAGGAGGAGGAGTTACTTGCCACCTATAGAAATGTAATCACACACAGGGGGGGATGTGTTTAAACCCTGTTAGGTGATGGCACAGAGGACAGATGCCATTCAATAACCCCAGAAAGAATCATAGGTAGGAAACTGCAACGACCCAGTTACTACACCGGGATCTGGCTTGGACACCAGGGCCAACAACTCCTCTTCATCATGCTCTTTTAACACCACAATGTACTTTCAGCAGAAAATAAAAATAAATCCAGGTTTAACACTGTGGTTCCCTGGAAAGAATTCCAAGAATTACCCCAGGCATGATTGGTTTTAATCTCTGATGCAGCAATTTACTCAGGAGAAGATACAAAGCTCAGCTTCTAGGGCTGCGAACGGACAGCACTGATAACTCTGCTTCACAGTCCACCAGCAGCACAGTTCTACTGTAGGAAAGAGGCTTAGAGGACATCATTCTACCTTACAGCTGCTATCACCAGGATGAATTACAAGGGAAAAGATGCCACAGTGAGATGGTTAAGACAATAGAACAACTCAGAAATGCCAGGTTCCATTCTTAGCTCTGCTGCAGAGTCCTCAGCATGGCCAAGTGAATGAAGCCCATAGCTTTGCTTCAGAGCCTCCAAGGCCTAATCCTGACCCCAGGTGCCTTTCTCAGTGCTAATGCACCACAAATCAGCAAGCAAGAAGTTTTTGCAGTTATAATATATAAATATATGCACGTGTAGTTTTTAAAGTCTGTGTTAGCTTTTCTTCAACTTCTTCTGCAGTCTGGCTCTCCTCTTGGGAACTGGATTGTCCCCTAGGCAAGAAAATTTCTGAGCCCCCAACCTTCGGTGCTGCTGGAAGAAAACTCACTTTTACAATGGGTTATGTTGCGTTGTGGTAGGACAAGTTTCTTCTCTCCCCAAGAAAGACAAATTACAATTGTAAAGGTAAAAATCATTTAAAACCCCAAGACATACACGTTGCTAGAAGGGGTTTCATCCTCACACAGCCCTCCATCCCCAGCTCGGACACATTCTCTCCTTATATTCCACAGAAAACTCTCTGCCAGGCTCATATAAAAGTATAAATCCCACTTATCCACCATCTCAGGGGAAATGAGGCTCCTTTGGATAAGCAGGATTAGAGATGATGGGAACTGTGAGCCTCCCAGCATAGAAGAGGCCATGCTCCAGGTCCCCACCCCTGAGGCACAATGAAAAGAAGACCCAGAGACTTTGCTGAGCAGCCAGATTTTTAAAGGATTGTGCTCCAAACAAGTAAAAAATTTAGTGGGTGGACATACACACACACACACACACACACACACACTCTGCAATGGCAAGGATATAGCTAAATATCTGTTAACCCTCTTGCTCCCAGCCTCAGTGAAGTGAGTGTAATGCTGAGGAAAAGCAGCTTGTTTATTCCTGAGTCAGGTACAAGAGAGGCCGTGGCCAGACAAACGCACTGCCCCACATCAGGGCTGCCTCTCTTGACCTGATGTCATTCTGAGACCACCAGCAATATGTTAGTTAGTTCTGGTGCAGCCATTACTGCATTTCTGCATACCAATTCATGTTCTATATGGACTGTCTGTGCTCTCTTACAGTTGGTTTGTAGCAAGGCAGCAGGGGACAGGAGAAGGGGAGCGTGTGTGGCTGTGAACACCAATTAGTAGTACATCTGAGAGGGAATTGCTCTCTTGACACCAGAGGGAAACGCCCTCCAAGCTCCTCACCATCATTTCTCCTGCCACCTTCCAGTCTGAAAGCACTGAAGTTTTTAGCCCACATTAAACATTTACATCCCAGTCCCACATCACACTACACCTTTACACACAACCTTCCACCCCGACAGTGAAGAGCACTTGTCAACACTCACAGGCCAAAAGCAGCCCCCCCCCAGCTGCACTGGACCTACGGCACATGCAGAGTGATCCAAATCAGCCGGGTCCCAGGCGCCTCAGCCCGCGCAGCACACACAGGGAGCAGGGTGCACTTTGGATGACTTGAGTCACTCTGCTCACGACGTGAAGCCACAACCCCAGTGTCTGCTAATTCAGAACAGCCAGACATCTTTGCAGAAATCCAGAAACCTGGGGCAGTTCCTGCTAGAGGCAGCAGAGCAGCCAGCCAGCCTTTACAATACATCAAGATTTCAGTCACCTATAAAGGAGATCATTTTCTCCTCTATAAAGGAGATCATCTTCTCCCTTCTATGTTCTTGAAAGACCAGAATAGATAAAGGAAAGGAGACTCACCAGTGCAGAGAAGTTGAGGACACTGTAAGGTCTTCTGCCTCTACATCTTCCCATCTTTACAAGATCCTAATGTGATGTGTGCTATACACAGTGCAAACTTTACCTGCAGAGAAGTTCTTTCTCATGTTTATCTAGGTGACATTTGTCTAAAGGTTATACATGAAGAAATGTTGTAACCTGATAGAGCAGAACTCCAGTGAGATACTTTGGCACAAAACCCCAGCTTCCTCCCTCCTCCTCTGTCACCTCCAGCCACCACAAATCCACAGTCCCTGGGTCTAGTCTGCACCACAGAACTTGGCTGTACTCGTGTCTGCTTCTAACCTTGTCACCTCTCACAGGTAACGTGGATCCAGGGCACTGAGGTTACACACTGCTAGGTTTAAAATACACAACCACATCACGTTTCTTAAGAACAACAAAACCCACCCAGTGCCCCACACAGTTCATGCGTGGAGAGAAATGAAGCACACAGAAAGGATCCTTTGGAAATCAGCTGATTCATAAGGAATATTTGCGGTCTCTTGCACTCACCTATAAATCAGCTCACAGATAATTCATTTAACACTCACAACAACAGATAGAGGTTTGCCAAGTATAGGCCTCATTATACACATGAGCAAATGGAGGGACACAAAGCTAGACATGGAACTCCAAAGATCTACAGTGACAGAATTTAAGAGGCTTGTTTTCTAGTTTGGATTAGTATAGGAGTCCACATTCAAGACCCCTAAGTCCTCCCTTTGATTTCTTTTGAGGGCCATACATGAGAATTCACTAGGGCAACCGAGTGAGGAAGTGAGAAGCAATTAACAGCAATTCCCTGCTCACTTTCTCTGGGTCAATCATCATTTCATGTGCCTCTACTCAACCCTTCAACAGCTTTATAATTTCCAAGTTAGTGTCTTTACTTAGTGTCTCCTCATATGAATGCTGCATCATATCCTGATCAAGTAAGCAAAGGATGTGTAACAAATACCTCCAACTGGGATGTTTCTACCTGCAATAGAAAGAACTTTTCTGATACCCCTTCATCTATAATTCTTGATTTGCCCCCCGCCCAATGCTAAAAGCAGAGGGTGCCAGACCAGTGCACGTAACAGGCAGCTTCAGCACCCCTGGAAAGCACAAACTGGCTGTATCGAGCCAAAGACACCGGTAGCTGGAAGGAATAAAGAGTCACAATAGAGAGCAGCCCAACGTTTCAAACCTCTCATGTCAATGCTGCTACGCTCACATCAATGTTCTTTGCAGAACACAGAGTGATTTTGTTGGAAATTTTACTACACGCCTTCGGTTTTGCTGAGTCAAAGCAGTTTAAAGCACTGGAATCAAGTTATTTGCCCACAGTTTGAAAAGAAAAGCTCTCCACTGATCAGAGACATTTTAACCACGCTGTCATTTATGTAAACTCATCTTTCCATGGACAATTCATAACTGCCCTGTTTTCTTCTCTTTTGCTTATAACGCTTCCCACGTTACGTTTCAGTGTCATTAAATGCCCTTTTATTGCTCCCTCGCTGTAAGTACCTGAGTATTAACCAGGGCTTCAAGATTTACAGCCTATTTTAAACTCAGATAATGATGTTTAATTTGTTATTGGCTGGGTAAAGGTTAACAAAGAAATAACTCAAACTATTAGCAAAGGAATAACGCATTACGACAGGGCAATTAAGAGCTATATCTGGCACTGCATGAAAAGACTGATCTCATTTCAGAAGGGGCTGGATGATCCACACTCACAACCCACGAAGCACAAGGGTAGCACTCGAGTCCATCCTTTGCACCCATCAGGAGTCATTCACTTGGCTTCCATCAAGAAACCCGCGCGAGTAACGTGCTGACGGACAAGCTCTCTTGAGTCTACCTCTGAGCTTTGAAAGAGGTTTCTGTCCTTTGCAGTTCATGCTGCTCCTTTTCTGGGGGCTACCTCTCAGAGCAGAGTTGGGAGAACACAATGAGCAGCATTTTACAAGCTGCCTGCCTGTAAAAGCCAGCTAAGCTCAGCTTAAACACACCTTCAGCTGCACGTTGAGCTGTGTCTTTCTCCATAGCTTGAGTAAGACGCAGGCAAGGCTTCACTCCATCAGCTCTGCAGTCAACAAGAGGCACCATCTGAAACTAATGTACTGTAAATAAACACAAATCAAAGCCCTAACTGAGAAGATTTCAAACTGATTTTACAGCACTGCTGCAAGTGTACCCCAAGGTCTTGCTTTTAAACTCCCTTGCTGTGGACTCCACTGCTCACACGTTTTGCTGGGGGCGGAGGGGGGTGCGTGCTCTTTGATTCCGATTTCTTGCACCGTTACAATCGTTCTCATGCAGAAAAGCCCTTTTTTCTCATCCTCATTGAGGCCGTTGGGCAATCGCCGGAAACACTCTTTGGAAGAGTTGGGGAGAGGTTATTGGATGTAGGCCCAGTGGCTTTTGGAAAAACAAGAGTAGAAAATATTCAGAATTCATGGAAGAAAGACAAGCAGATGCTGCTTGAAAAGATGGTTCTATTCTTATGTCAACAAATTAGTACACGAGCAGCCAAAAAGCCCACACAGAGGTAACACAAGCAAATGTGTCCTTAAAACATCCAAGGGAAAACACAAACTCTCCCCGTAGGATCCACACGAGCAAGCACACCACTCAAACCCCACTTAGCAATGCACTTGAGACCAATTCCCACAAACTTTGGATCTAGGCTGGGTACAAAGTAAACCCAGGCCTGAAGCTTCTGCAGCCAAGCTATAGTTTTCAACAAATCCTTGCATTTAGAGAACCAATTCCAAACCATCTTCCGTGGGGCTGATGGGACTGAAGAAACAGGGGTTCCACAACTTTGGCTTGAACAACACCCAGGTTATTTCCTTAAACACTCACCAACATTGCAGCCAAGTGCCAGTTCAAGGGGTCTTCCCAAGCACAGTCTGGGAGAGGAACAGAGACCTCCAGCCAGTATAAAATGGCATGTGACTTCAGCACCTTTAAGACCATATCCGCCAAAGCCTGGGGTCTAAACTCTGTATTCTTTTTCACACCCCTTCAGTTTTTCTACCTGCAAGCCCTACCTCCACATCTCTTCTGACACCTCCACCCAAATTTTACATTTCTTGGCTCTACACTTGCAAAAACATCGGGGGTGGAGGGAAGTGCTTTCCCTGTAGGATTTTAGCATAAATTCTAAGCAGTCTTATTAAATTCTGTGGAACCTTCCCATCCTCTCCTTCCCCCATCATTTTTTGCTTTTTTTCCCCTCCTCCTAACTCTTACCATATGTTTTAAAGGCCAGACATGAGTCAGACCAAGCTCCCTAAGCAGTAGAGAGGGGGAGGGAGGAGGTGAGCAGAGCAGAGAGTTCTTTTATCAGCTAAGACTGGGGCTATTTCCCACCCTGGCCATTCCACACTCCACTGCTACCTCACACAGCACCAGAGCCTGGCAGCAGCACCAATACCCCCAGTACAAACAGCCCTGCCAAGCAGCTGAACATGGTGGACCAACAAGAAATCCATACAAGCAGTATGAAAACTGTGGAATCCCTCCTTTCATTGGCCAGTCATTTCCTAGGAGGTCAATGTGTCCTAAAATGCCCAGGAGCTAACAGGGTTGGGCGTGTAGGTTCCTGGCTGCTCTCAGATCCATACCATAAATGGAGACTGAAGATGAAATAAATCCTGTGGACTACATCACACTTCCATATTAAAACAAATCTAAGGCTCACACCTACGGTTGGCTTTTTTATTCTCTCCCATTGCATTCATGTTTCCTCCACTTGGTCTTGCAATTTGTTGCCAAGAGGCCTATTCAGCAGCTCTGCCAAACACACGGGCTTTGATCACGGATGTTGCCACATCAGACAAAACATTTGACCCTTCAAATCCCATGAAGAGCCCTTCTAGAAAATCCTGCGATGCATGATTACAGAGTTATTGATTAGTATCAGAGCTCAGCAAGCAATTAACTATGTCCTTCCTAAAGTAAAATTCTCTATTCTCAATATCACATCCACACAGAATGTTTACAAACCTCAGTAATGATGAATTCTGTAATATCGACTAGGAATGAAAACCAGAGGCCAACTATACCCCAAAATAACACTATTTCTTGCTGTGGCTGAGGTCTTTCCATCTCATCCAATATTCTCTGTGCTCAACTTACAGTAAGCTATGCCCCTGTTCCATGCCATGTGCTATTTTATATTCCTTCATGTTACCTTTTTATCCACTTCCACTTTTACAGCGTTTCTCTACGATGAAATGTGCAGCTCATCGTGCCATAAGGAGCCTCATCAGAAGTTTCAGGCTAGACAGAATTTTTAGCCAACAGTCTTCTATTTCTCCCTATATTCCAGCTTCTAAAAACATTTTTCAGTTTACTTTGATTTTGTTGTTGGTTTTAAGTCACCAGTCTTTAACGTCAACAAATTTCTAATTCCTTCCCATCAGCCCCACTGAGGCAAATTGGCAGCTTAAAGGTCCACGGGTAAGTGCGAGTGATGATTTTTGGATGATAAAGGCCAATTTGGTTGCCACTAGGTATTGCAGTGGTAGGAAAATCCCCAGGAAATAGAATCATCCAGATGGATTTCCTGCAGACCCAGCTCAAATATCTCTGCATCATACTTGCAAGTGCTTCTGGGCCCATGAGGACTTCCTAACTTAGTCGTGTCCCACACAGAAGACACAGAACAGGCTTAGGTCTGAAAGCTGGACTATCAAGTCCACCCAGCCCTGCATCCCAGGCAGGATGTCCTTCCAGCTCCAGAAGTGCTGGCAAACATGATGCAGAAGTACAAAGTGGCTCTGCCTGGAACCCGCGTAGCCGTAGATGCCATGGATTTAATACCGCTTCCAGAGCAGGGCAGGCCTTGGCCCAGCAGGATTCCTGAGTTCTGTGCTAATAGAAGAGCAACAGTCCAGATAATCTCACTCACAGATAGGATGAGCCACAAACAGGGCTATATTAAAAGATAAATTGTCAATTTATTGATTAAAGGAGAATTGGGTTTCAGTCTCCAGCAGCAGAAGCTCTATTACCTGCTGTGTCTCTCCCTGAGGCTACAGAAACGAAGCCTGTGCAGGAATAGTGCACAAGATTTTTGCTGCTTCTAGGGCATTGGTGATAAAAACAAACCCAAACAAACAAAAAATATCGATGAACTACTTTGTCATTGTTAACAGCATTGCTGACAAACTCACAGCAGGCCCACTGAGAGGAAGACAGCAGCGTGTCTACCGAATGCCTGTTGTAGCTGAGACATGTGCTCTGAATTAGGCAAGGTGTGTAAATTATGACAGCCAGAGCTCTTTAGAGAATGCCCAGGTCTGAAGGATTCTGGTGCACTTTTGTTGTTGCTGCTGCATTTCCCCGTAGTTGTTCTCTCAAAAGAAACCTTGCTCCTTGGAGAGAGCATTAACAGGCTCCAGCTCCTGAAGTGTCATTTGACAGAAATAAAATTGAAATGCTAAAAAGAAACTCCGGTTTCCTTTCCTTATTGCATTCATTATTTTATTCTCTCTAACTGTAGCTTAACCTCAGAGGAGAAACCACCACCACACTAGGCTGGGGGAGGAGAAAGGATGAAACACACAGTCAGAAATGATGGTTTCCTTTAGAGAAAATCATGCCTGAAGCCAGCACCCTGGTAACATCTGGGAAGACCTCGCTGGCAACACAGCCCCCCAGATGGGTCCCAGAAAGCTCTGTCCCCAGACATGCCCCTACCAAGGCAGTAACACTCCTTGCTGCATCCATGTTGGTGTTATTGGAAGGAAATTAGGCCATATTGCACTCAGTCATGGAAAAAATAACACTGAAAGAGACCTTGAAAGGACATCAATTCATTCTCCTGCCTTCAGGCCTATACCTGGAGAATGATAAAGTGGGGGAAGGCATACTGGGCCACTCAGAAGCAGCAGTAAAGGGAGCAAGATGCCAAACTTTTAGGTGGTAAGACAAAATCTAGAGGAAGAACTACAGCTTTCTGCTGACAGTGCAGACCAGACAACTGGAGTGAGCAAATAAACAGGCTGATTGTTTTAAGAAAGGTAGATTTTTCTGAGTCGACCTGCAGGAGTTTGCTTTGCTGACCCGTTCCACCCCCTGGGCTACCCACGTTTTCTGTCAAGATGAAGAGAAGGCTGGAAAAGCAACACAAACTGTAACACAGCTGTGAAGAACCAGGGTTAAACCCAAACTTCCTAGCAAAAAGAATGATGTAACCCTTTCAAGATGAGATTATCGCCCTCTCCCTGAATGCCAGCCTTGGCATATAGGCTCATATTCTACAGACATACATTCCAAACACACAGATCAAAGTCCTAATCCTAGATTAATTTTGGCACCGTGAGCTGGTTACTGTACACTTTCAGGAGCAAAATCCATTAACTCAATTAAAAAGTTGTAAAGAAGGTGGTTCATAATTAAAAAAGATATCTTGAATTAGCATACTACCATCAAAATGATAAGCTGGTAATAAAAAAAATAACTGCAAGGTATTTTTAATACTATGAAAGATACTAATTAAAAGCAGCAGAGGAATAGTGCTCATCAATCCTGTTCCTTCACGGCCTACAATTTTATTTTTGTTTCTGCCTCTTGATCTCCAAACCCTTTTCAAATTCTCTACCAAAACCCAAATGTGAAACAGCCATGATACAGTTATCTCCATTACCAGTTACGCTCCTTCCAGGAAATGTTTGGACCTCAAGAACTATTGCAGTGCTCTCCTTCTAGGTATTTATTGGCAGGAAAAAACATTGGATTTTTTTTTCCTTCCAATAACTGAAAATACACTTCCAAGTTTCAAGAGCTTCTTGCTAAGAGAGGAAAGCTTTGCATAAAAAGTCTAAGAAATGAATAGATAGAAACACAAAGTACCAACCAATGTTCAATCATCTCTGATTACCACCCTTACCACATCTTTGAGCGCAAGTTTCCTTCTATCAGCCCAAGTGCAGAGATGCTGTCAGTGGAATCACAAAGATTCAATGGAAGGTGTAAGGCTCAGAGATCGTTTCCCCTTCCTGCTGAGCCAGCCTTGGCTCTGGACACATCCTGCCTCTGCTGCACTCAGCGTGGGGGAGAGCTGGGTGGTTTGCGCTCCCCGCAACCACGGTCATTTCCATCCCATTCTGCTGCGACGCTCAGAAATGTTCTCATTTTGATATAATTAGTGCTTTATTGCAGGGAAAATGAACCAAATGAAACTTTATCAGCTGTTTAATTAATACTCAGTTTGCCAGTGCTTTTTGCCAGATTATCACTGTGTTGGACTGGATCACTCAACTGCTGCTACAGTGAACGAGCTGGAAACGCCAGCTCGGCACTGGTGCCCCAGTGAAGCACACCAGTTCACACCACTGCCAGGCAGCCAAACTGCCCCTCACGGAGAAGCAAAGGGGGACACAAACCTGAGGAGCTATCATGGCAGATAAATTATATGAATGATTTCTGGTGTTGGTTCTACGGTGTTCCAGGAGCCATGGCTACAGCATCAGACACAAATCGACCTGAGCAAGAGCAAAAGAGGAAACAGAGGGACAACGAGAGAAGCCACATCTGCTGGGAAGGAATTCTGATAAGGAACAGTCACCACTACCCACCTCTCCTAACCAACTTCACATTGTATTAAGTTGTGGGGTTTTTAAACTTATTTACAGTTACATTACTCTGGTAAAAGAAATTTAGACATCAATTGCCTTTAAGAAGTCCTATTTGGAATATTTCCCATATAAAGATATACCAGCTGGACAAATTTTAGGCCAAGATCCAAAGCTGGGAGAGTATTTTGATCCAGAAAAATTAAGACTTGTATTAGCACAATTCAGAGGTTTTCTCTGTGCAGAATTCTGCTCCATGTTCAAAAAGCATGAAAGGCACCACTGAATTTCCAACACCATAACCTTCCATCTAAACAGGTATTTCCCTCTCGTTCCCCCCAGTTCTCTTTAATGCTTCAATATCTAAACACCTTCCAGTCCTGACTGTGTCAGCAAGGTGGGCAAGTGTAGCTCTCGGGGACCTGAATAAGGTCTCTCGAGCTCCAGACTTGTGACTCACCCACAGGACACTCCTTCCAACGTGAGATCTTGTTATTTCCAACTTTCCTCTCTCTATTCCAGGCCTAAACACATCAGGTGTTACTCTCTGGGAACAATGGGTAGATTGAGTCATTTCTCCCTTGGAATGGAAGCACAGAGCACCGAGGTCTGAGAGCAGACACTGCTGAAGGACGTGGTCTGAACGAGCCCCGATGTACATCCCCCGCTTCCCAGTCACAGCCTAGTATCAGGTGATGACATTTTCCAGTGGGAGGTCACAGTGCATCCATATCCTTCCTTCCAGAATTGCATCCTGCCTTCCCTGTCACAACAGATGGGCTCCAACATTCCTACCTGCTCACCACAGTGGCTTGCAAGTCCAACACACAAAGCACTTCCACAGGCTTTCTTTACTGCTCATTCCTGCTTTCAAGCCATGACATTACTGCTCTGGTTTAACAATCTGAAATGTCACAAGCCAGGCTAAGAAGGGGTTGTGTATTAGTACCCAAAGCAGGCTGAAAAGCTGCAAGTCACATTTTTTCCTAACTTAAAGTTGGAATTGAAAATGAAGAACTTTTGCATTTTTTTTCTTTCACAACTATCTCCCTCTTCAGTAGTTATGGAAGCTACTGAAGGCTTCCCACTGACTGCTGAAGTTGAAGGAAAGCCATTAAATTACTGAAAGGCCAGAAAAGGAAATGGTATCAGATACTGAGATTACAACCCCAGTGTTCCTGGTTTATGCTCCTCTGGTTATTCTCTATCTTGTCCTGCCCTTGGAGCTACCAGGGCTGTCTCATCTCTTCAGAGAGCACGGCCACATCCTACGGAGTGGATGTTATTGATGGCTGGAGTAAGAGAGTAATATCTCCCCATAACGAGTCCTAGAAAATACCTGTGCTAGCAGCCACCTTGGTGCTGCAAGTGAAAGACAGAAGCTGACCCTTGAAACATTTTAAAGCAGAACAACTGGCCAAGTAAACTTGTGCAAAAAGAGGCCAAGCAGCAGCTTCACAGGGGGATCTAGAAAAGAGCTCAGCTCAGCAGTTCTTCCTGGCACCATCTCACAAATCACAAGGCGGCTGCTGGGAACCAACACGATATATTATTGGCACTCCACAGCTGGGCTGGGGGGGACAGACACACAGAAAGGTTCTGGAAGAGCAACACGAGTGGCATTCAACATAGCCAGTTCTCAGTGCAAAGGGGAAGAAGAGAAAAAAAAAAAAAAAAGTCAGGACTTCCTTAGGAGTGTTCAAAATAGAAGGTCAAGCCCCGATTCTGAGAAGAGACAAAGAATTTGGCAACCCCAGGCAAACTCCTTCTACGCTAGAGAGAACACACCGTGGGGAGAAGGGGGGCCCGGCGTGCAGGAACGAGAACCAAGCGGGAAAGCTAATCCCCGCGAAAAACCACCTACCATCCAACTCAGCAGGCCGTTCCCACAGGTGGAGGGAGATGTAATGTTAGTATTGTCTAGCAGTAACTCTGTAAATACATTCCGACTCGACAAACTCTCGAAGCCAAACCCCGGTGCGTGTCTTGCCGGCCTTGCCCTAACGAGCTAAGTCTGCAACGGGAGCTAACGACAGCTCCCTAGCGGCTGCCGGCCACGGCACCGACCGAGAGGAAACCTCTTTCAGAGCCCAGCACTGCAAACCCTTGCTGACAGCTCGGGCCCGCACAGCACACAGATTTATTTCGCAGCCAGCCACAGACAGGAATTTAGCACCCCAAGCCGGCCTCCTGCTTAGCAGAGAAGGTGTTAAAATGCAACCAGGCAGAGCCTGCCCCCCCCCGCCACGTTTTCTTCCCTGACCCCTCCTCGGACAAAACACGGTAGCAACCGAGCAATTCTGTCACCTGCTCCAGGCAGCACCACACTCACCAGGTTCCCCTTTTCCATCTCTGAATCCCCCTATCCATCACCTAAATCCATCACCTAAATTTACACAGCACCCCCGTCACGGAGGAGATCCAAGCAGCCCCGCAGCAGCTCCCAGTGCCAGCCAAGTTCAGCTGCAATGCCTTCAAAATTCTCAAATATTTTGCCCGACCTTTCATCCTACAAATTAATTTCTTTCTAAACAGCAGCCAACTCCTTTTGCACCCGACGGCTCGTAATCGATCATCTCATCCAGAAAGATCTGAAGGGGAATAAATGGAGAAGTCAGGTACCCTGCTGATATTAACTAAACTGAAGGATTTCTGTCTTTAAACTTTGGTTTCAACTTTTAATATATAAGCCTTTATTGTTGCCCTTAAAATTTGTTTATAAGGATTAAAAAAAGGATTTGCAGAGTTTCACTTCATTTCAGTCTAATAACGTGTTGATAAATTGGGGTTTGAAAAAACCAGGTCAAACTGCTCACTGCAGGTTCTCACACCCACAGATATTGATACAGTTATACAGAGAAACTTAATTTCTATTAACAACTGAAAAAGCTCCGCAAGATCTCCCAAACCTGGAGGAAATTGGATGCAGTTGGCAGTGTAGCTAGTGCTGATTAGATACACAAACCCTGCCTGCTCACACATCATGCTCCTATTTTTAGATTTTTAGGAAACAAAGAGCCCTTATTAATGGCTATCTTCTGGGTTGGGAAAAAGGGAGGGGAATAATTCTGTTTATATTTCTCAATCAGCCTGCTGGCTTTCACACAAAGCACTAAAGCAATTACACTGGCTAGTGCACGAGATGAGAGATTCAGCAAACATCATTAATAGTATTATTCATTTACTTAGTTCCTTTCTTTCTTTCTTCCATTCCTAGAGAGGATCTGACAGGACCCTCTGCTAGTGACTGTGACTCCCATGGATGCTGGACACCTGCCTTCGGGGAAGCAACACCCCGACGTACAGCAGGGGAACAGAGCAGTCACATCCAGCAAGAGAGTCCTTTGCAAGGCCACGCCAGGGAGAGCACTGGATGACCTAATAAAGATGGAAGAGCCCTAACTTTTGGAAGTCTGACTCCATTGATAAAGCAGCCCAAAAACGAAGGAGTCAAAGAGAAAAATACCATAAGCATATTGTGAACATTTCTCTTTGGACATGGACAAAAGAGTCTTCAAACTGACTTTGCTGGCTCTCCTGAAAGAGGTCACTGGTGTTATGTGCCATTAGATAAGATGATTTAGAGCAGAACTCTTAAATTCAAAAGCAACGTGCTAGAAATGGCTTCATTTTCCAAAGTTCCTAAGAGATAGCAACTTCTGTGGCACTGACTGCTGCCTTTGGGCTATTTTCTCCAAGTTCAGCTATTAGATTTGGTTTATGATTTCCATTATAAATTCTTAGGCAGCCCAGAAGATCTCAGTCTACATGATGACGGGGCAGCTAACGAGTACGTGTTTAACAGGCAAGACCTTGGGTCAGAAGCAGGCCAGCTTCAGGTTTCTCATTTGCTGGTTAAGCAGCAGCCTGCAACCAGCAGCAGTGAGATCCAGCCCTTCACAACGCTGTCAGGCACGTACAAATCAAACCCTTTCTTGGTGGCACGATGAACAGCTTGAGATGATATCCCTGCCATTCAATTAGAAGCTGCTAGCCTTTTAGCACTCTGAGGGATTCCTGACGCGTGCTAAGAAACTCCTCCTGGCCCAGAGTAACCAGGTTGCTCAGCAGTGACAAAGTGTATTTGCATTCCAAGGTGAAATCTATTAAGGGGAAAAGATGAAGTGTGAGATTTCAGTGCAGACAAGGTGATCAGATGATGACATTATCTTACACGATCCAGGATATGGTTACCATTTTAAAAGGAACTATTTGTTTACTCTCTCCTCCCCCCCATCTCCCAAGTACAGGAGACTCCAGATTTTAGCAGGAGATACGGAGGTGACCATCAGGGGTACAGCTTCATGCTGCTCAGGATTTAGCTTAGATAAGCATCCAGATGAAGACTGTGAGTTTGAAAAATCAGATAGAAAATCTCCTCGACATAGACCCTTCCCCCTTTTATCGTGGTTTATACAACTGTTTGTCAAAGGATTATTGAGAGGACTGTTCCTTTCCCACTTCTTTAAGCACATTTGCAGCCATTCAGGTATAGCAATTTCTGAAGAGGCTTATTCTCATCAAGAGACCTCAGTCAACGAACCAGGTTATTGGGTACTGAGACAAAAGCTTGAAAATAAGATACACCAGAGTTCCTGCCACCACAGGTGAGCATCTGCTGTGCCTGCTCCCAGCAGAAGGCTGTGTAAAGTCTGTGTAGAGTCAAGTCTGCTGGGCAGAGCACTTCACCCGGGCAGCTTCTGCCGAGTCTGCTCTCCCCGAGGCCTGACCTTCCCCAAACTCTGTCCCTTTACTGCTCCCCCCTTTTTGTAGCTCTTGGTTTTTTAGTAGGTAAATTCTACAAGTACAGACTGATGCAATGTTCTGAGTAGTAAATGGGAATACTTTGCCACCTTGATTTTTGGATCACATTCTGCTCTTGCACACAGACCGAGAAGAGCACGGAGCTGAGGCAGTCATTAAAGGCTGGTTCCATTCACCAGCAGAGGGAGAGAATGGCAGCATCTCAGGGTCTTGTTTCACCTTCCCGAACCCCAACCCTAACCCCGAGACCGCACCCCCCCCCCCCACCCCCACCCCCCCCCCCCCCCCCCCGCCACCCACCCCCCCACACTCCACCC
>WUAM01000047.1:355386-372478 GCA_024336885.1 Actenoides hombroni
CAGATTCTATTTTCAGATAGCCTCGTGTGGAGACTATGTTTTCAAAAGCATTAACTCAAACCACACGAATGCACAACGTCTCCCCAGGAGTCAGGAGACTTCAGTCTGAGAGCCTTTATTTGCCTGGTATACTCCATGCTGCTGTATGTATCCATGACTAGTTCCACCTGTTGCTCAGGCTTTCCCTTCTTACCTCTGGTAGAATACAAAATTTCAGCTGGAAATTCCTTAGTGCAATTATTCTGACTCCTTATTGACTTCCTCAGCCTCATCTTCCCACTTTCTGGTTTACAAACATCAAGAAGCCACCACAGTAAAAAACAAAGGCTGAAAGCCTTGATTTTTTTCTGCCCAAATCAAGTATTACCAGTTAAAAATATTTCCCATATGAGGGGTTTATTTAATTGTGTACTTTGCACACACAGATGTGCACAACACCCAAGGAAAGCAGCCTAGCTGAATTCTTCAGGGAGGGGTAAAAAAACCTAAATTAAAAGCACTTCCCCAGAACTTGGGGACTGGGGGGGAGTGTTGCAGCTCTATGGGATATAGCTTTAAAAATCACTTGGAGAAAATTCCTAAGACTGAGATCCCCCACACAAAAATGAGATTTTTATATTCAACACTCTTGCTTGTCTGATTCCTGTTCTGGGCCTGATCATTCCCATTCACCAACCTCCTCTCCCCAGGTTTTGGGTTTTTTCATCTCCAGCCTCCTTTCCCACTCTACTCCTTGCTTGTTGCCCCCTTTTCCCAAGGCATTTCTACCTTGTATTTTTCCAAGCCTGTTCAGCCAATAAAGCAATTGGAGATTAAAAAAAAAAACAAACGAAAACCAAACCCACAAAACAAAAAAAAAAGGCAAAACAAAAAACACCACCACACACACACAAAACCCAAACCAAACCAAACAACCCACACACAACAGGAAGAGATGAAGCTCATTTCAGTATATACTATTAAATTGAACAGGACTAAACCTTTTGTATACTTGACAACATCCGAAGTGCTTGTAGCTCTGGCTGCACCAGCACAGCACACGAGATTGGTGCTGCTCTCCAGCTTCTCCAGGCTGGGGAATCTGAGTGGGCTGATTCCTCCTTTGGCCTCCCCACCAAGGTCTAGAGGGCATGATGAAGATATGCTGCAGAAAGGCTCAGAATAACAACCAGATTCAGGAGCAATAGCAGACAAAGCGTGGTGGGTTTTGTTTTGGGGCTGGGGTTTTTTATCCACCTCTTCCCTTTACCCAGCAAGATGTGATCTTCCTACAATCGCATATTTTTCTTCACTGCAATCTCGCCGAGGGCAATATTGCCTCTTGATAATATAATTCTGTAGGTGCACACGAAGACTAAGAGAGATGCAGGGGAATTTGGGGGTTGGAGGCAGATAATTTCAAACCAAGCGTAAGAAAAAGGTACCGTGCAGAGCTGGGTGGTGTGAGATCAGAAAACAACTTCTCCTCTCTGATCCATGCTATAGATCTCACCTCCTAGTGTCCTACTTCCCCTACGTACATGTAAGTCTCCCTTATGTCAGCACTGTACATTGATAGGGGGAAAGAATAAAAGAGAAATTAAATCAACAGCAGCAGCAAGGAGCCATCTCTTTGAGTGTTGGCAGCACAGGAGCATTAGGCAGGTCCACTGGGCTAGACCCTCTGGGGTCAGTTTTTGACTCTAAGAGCCCACAGCCCAAACCAATCCCAGCTGAGCAGCAAGACTTTCCTTCTGTGAAATTTAAATTAAAAGGTGTTGAGAATAGTCATTTCACTACCACAGTCTCTACCAATTAAGCTAAGTGTTCAATATGCTCAGGCTGCCCTCTACGTTTGATTTGTCCCCCACCCACGTGCCAACTCCAAAGCTTGATTTTAAAAATTAAAATCATTGTTGCAATTTGCTTAGTTTAATATAAAGCAAGAGCACGTCCCCTCACGAATGCTGCTGCAAGTGGCGACGTAGCCTGACCCTGACTTATAATCCCCTGTAAATTCACCCCAAAAGTCATGAACTACATAATATTGGTTCTTACAGACTGACATATTTCCCTGATCTTTCATGAGCCACATGGGGAAACAGTTTTCGCCTGATCTGAATGAAGAAGAAAAACAGTGATCCTAATCAACCGTTTACCCTCAGTGGCTTCCCTAAACAAATCTGGGAAAGAGCTTAAAGGCTTGGGAATATCCTCGACCCTGCTTGATGCACTGTAATAACCCTACCTAATTATACTGATATAAAAACTAATTGGAAAGATAGCAAATGTCAGGGTAAGATGCAAATTGTAGGGTGTTAATTGCTGAACAGGTGCTGGAATAGAATTAAATGAGCATCTTGATTAGGAGAGTGGAAAAAACAAATGTGGACCCCGAAATCAAGTTGGCCACGTGAATTATTTAGCAGCCTCCTTGTACCAGCAAAAGGTCATGTTGATGTGACCTCTGCTTTGTGATGGGTGGGCTGACAAAACAATAGTGAACTCCAGGAGAAAACACGGCTCAGGAGGGAGATGAGGGTATACAACACAGACAAATTTCAATGGGATAAGGGAGGAGCTTTTTCTACCGATGGAGTGGTAAGTGGGTAACATGTTAGTGAAAAGGATCCCATCCAGATCACTGAAGTAATACAGAGCTGCTAGCCCTGAGGAGTCCCTGACTGCAGACGACCACACAGGTACCCCACCTGGTCCTGGTCCAGTTCTGGCCTTAAAGACACAGAAACGAGGTTACTGCCACTTACAGCAAATATTCTGGGATATGAATGTTGGTCCAAACAAAACTGGACCAAAAGCCAGCTTTTGTATCTGCACAGAACTTAAGGGGATTTTCATCTGCAGCCAGAAGTTCTTCAGTGATGGATGCTACTACTGGAGGAAATTATTTTTCACACGGGCCCTCAGAAAGTCATCTCACGTTTCAGTTGCCACTGAAAGACCAAGCAAACAGATTAGATCAAGTAACATCAGTTTGACCAACAGTCTAGAAATAAGAGATCCTATCATTAGCAGCTATTATTTGGGGGGCATATAAGTACCATAAATCTCACAAAGGATTTACTCCTGCTTCAGTTCTCTCTAATTTTGAATCTGAGACTACTTTTTCTTGGTGAAAAAAAAAATAGAATTTTACAAGGACATGCTGGGGGTTGAACAAGGTTTATAAAGAAAATCCTTTTATTTTAAAAGACAGTTTCAACAAGGGACAGAACATACTGAAATGTTTTGTCTCTAGACTAATTCTCCACTAAATAAACTTCTACATATCAGCCCTTTTTTGCAGAAGACTGGACTGAGCACACAGTTCATACAGACAATAGGACACTGCTTCCACTCTCATTCCAGCACCGGGTGATGGGTGCTGTTAAGGCAGCAGTGAGAATATAACCACCTGTGCTTTTGACAGCTCCTCAAGAGGAAACCGTAACGTGCAGAAGATGACAGCCCAAGGCAGTGACAAAAAGATCCCGTGTGTAAGAAAGCCAGCTCCCTCCTCTCCACCTAAAGGCCAGGAGAATTCAATAAAGAGATCAGCGACGGTGCCAAGTCGTACGAAAGGCACGTTTCTGCTCTAAGAGCTGCCAGAAAGGGACAGTGCCTACAGTGCCTGCTCTAAGGTGGGGCTGCATGCAGGCAAGGGACGTGCTGCTAGCACGCTGTGCTCAGAAAGGAGCAGACACAACTTCAGAGGAACACAGAAGATGTTCCACAGATCTGCAGGGGCAAGGGGAGAAAGACGCTTACGATCGACAGTTGAGATTTACAACACTGAGACCTGAAGTCTCCTTTGTATCCAGGGGATGAGACACAGCACCGGTGGCAGGAGAGTGGAGTGGGTACCGCACTGCACCGCTCGCTCTCCTGGGATAAAGACACCGATTCATTATCTGCACACCATCCTTTCTGGGGCCTCCACTGCTAGAGGAGGGAGCTGCCAATCACCTTCCATTCCGCAGACTTATATTTAGTGCTTGCAGTGTGGGCTGGAAGCAGCTGCAGGGAGAAACAGGCTGAGTTTTCAAGTTGAGATTCCTGTCTTAGAAGGGAAGTGCTTGCAACTGAAACCGGGTTGTTTCTCCCGTGACTTCAGCTTTAATTTGCCATTCAGGACCACTACAGGTACCCAGGGTGTCCTTGAAACGTCGTACCTGGCGAGCGTGGGGAGGACAAGGTGATGCCAGAGAGACTCAATTTGTGTGGGGTTAAGCTGAGCAAAATCTTGGTAGCCTATGAAAACCTGGTAGGTATTGTACGTGGGTATAACCACAGCTCTGCTATAGGCTGCTTTGTACAGCTATGGAGAACTAGGCTGTTAAAGACTGTCCTGTCATCCCTCTTTGCCAGTGCTGACACTCACCCACAACAGCTCAGGCAACGGCTCTGGATTTTTTATGGAGAGAAAAATAATGCACATGAAAGAGGGGAAATTTTAAAATTGATTTAAACACTCCTCTTAAAGCTTGCAGGAAGATAAACCTTCACCCACACCTGCAGCTTCCAGTGATGTTACTGGGAAGGCTTTCACATCCCAAAGGTCTGAAGGACAGGAATGTTACTAAGCTCACAAAAACTGGTTCTGAAGCTAGAAAATGCTAGACTGAACATTAAAGAAGTAACTTTGATTTAAATCCCTTTTGACATACACAGCACAATCCTTAATTATAATGCCTTCCCCATGTGTCAGCATGGACTTCACCCCCATTTCTATTCCTACCTGCTCACTCTAGCTGCTCCTTGCCTCTTCCCTGGCCTCTGGATGAGCCCAGCCTATTATCAGGTCCTAATCTTCCAGTCAAGACTCCCAGGCCGGTACAGAATTCCTCACCAAGCCTTAAAGCCTAGTTCTCTTAACCAGAGGTACCATTTCCCCACATGGCAAGTAAGCCCTGCTCCCAAACTGTGCACAATCCATAGCCATAAGAGCTACAGCTGAGCCTTGGCTGATCCCAAACCGTCGGAGCTCCGCGACATTATCCAAGGAATCACCTTTGGGCCGTTTCTATTAAACCAGGCATTCAGATGTTCTCTGCTTTTCTGTCTGGTGTTTGGCTAAAGAGAAAGCAATTGACAGGGATACTGTTCTGAAGGCACTGAAGGAAAGCTAGAAAATGAGAGAACCAGATGTCCCTGAAGGAATGCTGGGAAATGTTTGAGATAAAGGGGAAGGGGGGAAAACAAAAAACAAAACAAAACAAAAAAATCCCACCTTTAACCAAAATGTCCCAGAGGATATTTTTTTTTGGAGGTTCTGTGTCAACAAGTGACACTGACACAACACTGTATGCTTTTCCTCCCCTCTTTAGCAGAGGAATTTTGACTGACCAGATATTTTGTCAACATCAAGTAGAATGATTTACACTGGCACGGATTCAACCTTCAAAGTCTTCATTATTTTTCTTCAAGATACAGAGCACCCATGTTTCTAAAGAGAGCAGAGATTTGGAAAAATATCCCTATCCAAGTATTCACTCACACTCCAAATTAAGATCTAGCACAAGCTCATTTGGAGACCCAGTGAAATTTCTAGTAGCTAGAAATTCAAGGATCATTTAAAGCTGTCCAGAATAAAACTGAAAATAGTTCCATAAGATAAAGAGCATGTCTGAAGGAGACAAGACCTCTTCAGCTTTACCCATCCTCCAAAACGGCACTTTTGGGGTTAGATTTGTGTGAACATGAGACTCACAAGTTTCATCTTTAAAAAAAAAACCCAACAAAACCAAAGGACCTTTAGAAACCTGTAGTTTCTTACAGAAAGTTTGCAAATGTGAAACAAAGCAGAAGCCCAGACAGGATTCTTATGAGTTTCATTTATCTTTTCAGGACTTAGTTTTAACAGAATATTTCTGTACGTGCCTCTTGCTATTGATGCTAAATAATATCAAGTGCTAATTGCTTTGCTGAATTGGGATCCTTTTGCTGAAATAGCTTTTTATCAATGTTGCATAAGAAAACCTAACCGCAGCTCTTCAAAAATAATTAAATCCAATTTGTATTGGCATCACCACTCTCAGCTTCCAGACTAATTTCTTTATGCCATCAGCTAATTTCATCTGGTCGCTGCGTACCGGCTTTCAGGCGCTCTAAACGCCTCTGTAATTACCCTCCCTATGCCACCTCTTCTCAAACGCTCCACGATCTTCCTCTAAGGTTTGGCACTTTGAAAGGAGAACCCTGTGTGCCTGGCTAATGCAAACGTACCTCGTGCAGTCCTGCTTCTGCAGCACAGCTCTGGGGTACGGAGCCACAACAGCGAGGCAATTATTTCTCCCCTTTCTGATGCGAGCCTCTTGCACAGAGCTGCAAAGATCAAGACGAGGACCCAGCCGGAAAATATGGTAGTGGAAAACTTTTCCCCTGGAGCAAAGGAATAGCCCTAACTAGAGCAAGTGAACAACTACAATAATCAGGCTGAAAATGCAGCTTGGTGGTGCAGTCAGCAGTAACAAGGGAAAGCGTGAGCAGCGCACAGGACTGATGGCATGGCCTGGGGAGAAAGGTGACTGGTTCTTCGGGGGAAGCACTGGGAATACGGGGGGAAGACTCTCAGAGGAGAAACTTCCTAGCAGGCTACAGAGCCTGAATCCTGAAAGGATTTGGGGTAATTGATGGCATCATTTTTCTTTCCTTGGGATTCACATTTCCAAAGACAATAGTTATTCTTTTTTTTTCTTTAAAGGGATGAAAAACCCGTGGAGCATAATTTTCTGCCTTCATGCCAAGAACTGAGCAGAGGGAAAAGGGCTCAACATTCCACAGGCTGCAGAGCTGGAGTCACTTCCCTCACTAATCACCCCAGGCCATGTGGGGATGAAGTTATGACACTTGAAGCTGCAAAGCTTCTACAACCCAGGCTCTTCCATCTCAGTAACTGGGCTGCCTTTCCCAAATAAAAAAAATGTCCTTGGTACTTAACTGTGTGTATTAAACTGACACCACTGTGTCCATTACACTGACATCACTGTGTCTAAACACGTGAGCAAGAATGTCTCGGGGGTTTTATTTGGTTTTTCCCCCTCAGTGAGAACACAATTTAAAGTGCAGATTAAAAATCTGATTTTCATTGTATTATCTCAATGAAAACGTCTTTGCTGGATGGAGGGCTGTCTAGAAACAGAACCTCCTGAAAACGTCCCGGAGCTGGAATTCAAGAATAAATTTGAAAGCACCCAAAATTGTTTGTTGCTTTTGAATTTGTTTCCTGCTGAAATATATCTCACCACATCCAGAGTACTTGAATACAAGTATACTTGAATACTTGGTCCTGCTTCCACTGAAATGAAAGGAAGTTTTGGGGTGGATTTGCAGAAGATAAATCCCCAAACCTGTAACGTACCATACAAATAGGAGCACTGGTGCTTATTCTTTGCTGGAATAAATAAAAGAATCCCTTTGGTGTGAGAAATGCCATCAGCTGGTGAAATCAGCTTTATGCCATCTCCTGGCGGGTGTGAGAGCACTTGGGAGTTCAGCAGAGGGGCAAGTGATTCAAAGCCACCATAGGGCTATCAGTTGCCACTTCATTTTATTTTATTTTCTTGAAATAGCCTTTGTAGGAAAGATAAAAACCCACCTAGGAGAGAGCAACTCCTTTTGCCTAATGGGTTCACAGGCACAGAGACTCGAATAAGCTGACTGCTTAAAAACAACTCAGGAGCCACAGTAAAAGATAGAAAATTATTGCTTCCTGTCATGACCAAATATTAAACACAGCACACACCTAATGGCTCTATCACTCCCCAGGGATGAAGCTTTATGAACAATAAAATCCCAGCAGACCTGCACTGTTTGGACTTAGAAGCCTCATTATAGGCTCACTGATCCAACACAATTTACAAGCTCAATGGACTCCACTTGAAGGAAAAGCCACCAAACGTGGAGTTATAAATGGAAAGCCCACAGAGAAATAAGCATTTATTTGTGAAGGAAATCAGCAGAGAAGAGGAGATGGAGGGGCAAAGTTAAAAAAAGAAAGATGGGTTGGATGACAGCAGCATGTTAGAGATCCACATCGGAGAGCAAGACTGGGACAGGAATTAGACTCGCAGAGAGGAAATGCTCTTTCAGGACGTGCTTACATGCCTGGAACACAACAGACTTGGATCCCACTCCACAGGGTCAAAAATTGTCTCTGCTACGTGATCTTGGGCAAGTCATGTAAGCTCTTAATGGCTTTAAAATCATAACTGACTTCAGCAAGTTTCAGATATATGTTCTGTATTTTTGATCTCAACCTTGTCTTCATTTTACAAGGACTTTGGGGGATGTTCTGAGCAGGACAAATTATTTCATACTCTATCCAAAAGCAGGAAACATCACATAGTAACTGGGAGGCTGCCTTCAGATGTGAAGCCATTGCTTCAGAGAGGCTGAAATCCTGGGATGTTTACAGGGTAGAAAATATATGAGAACCTACCAGAAACAGATGGTGAAAGAACCATGCAAGGAAGGGATGGACAGAAACAAAAGGTTCAAAAGGAAAGCAAGAGGCAGTAACAAAAAAAGATTAAGGCAGATGAAGTGACAAGTCCATAAAACCAAGTCTAGACGGAGACCAAGAGGAGTGCAAAACTGATAAGGAAGGGTATTTGAGGTCACAAGTACACAGAAGATGCTTTCATTAGGTTGCAAACACTCAGAAATATTGGCCTTTTCAATGACGAGTGCAGGCAGATCCAGGCAAACACAGAGCCACTTTCCAAACGTTGAGCTGTAGAGCTCCCATGTCACACACCACTGCTCTACATGACCAGAATTTCTTTTGGGCTGTTTGCAGAGTGAATTTACCCTCATCTTCTATTCCTGGAGGTGCTTTAGATCCTGGGAAACTTGCATTCCGTTCACCTCTCCACCACTACCAAACTCAGTGGTCCCACTGGCTCCTTACACTGCTATCTCCACTGTCCTTCTAAGACCTCTTATCAGCTGGCTGTGCAACCACTTAACCTCCTCACTGTCGATGAGAACACAACAGAGACTGAATCAACTTCTCCTTTATTGCAGGGACAAAGCTTCAATTTAAAAAGGACAAGGATTTCACACACACAGTGTTTGCACTTTGCTCAGAACTTTGCATTGCTCAGTCAGGATTCAGCCAGCACCCTCGAAGCTTCTGATCTGAGCTACGGCACAACTAATCTAACAAGACTGGAATCCATCCACGCTTGCTGTCCAAACTGCACTAAAGCATCATGGTGGCTTATCTGATTTATGCAGAATTGCCAAAATCCTTTGGGCCTTGCCTTCATTGCACTTATTTTTTTAAGGCTTCCAGGCAGTAGTAGCAATAGTCAGATTTTGTTTCTTTAGATTATATAATACGTCTTTGCTCAGACTTAACCATTCTCCCCTTGTAGTTCTGAAACCAGAGCATGTGCTAACTGTTCCAGTTACAGACTTAGTGGGACTAAAGCAACCAGGCTTGGTTAACACTCCCTCCCAGCACATTTTTCCCCTCTAAGATATCCCAAAGGGCAGACGCTCCATTCAGGGGACTCAGGTGAGGTGCTCAGGAGCAAAGGGCTGTGCAGTTGCACCAGGACAGCACATGGTTGGGAGCACACCTGGACAAAGAGCTTCCACTTCTGTGAGCTTCCTAACACATCTAGCCTTGAAATCAGCACTGATGTAAACTCATCTCATTTATTTTTTGCTTAGTTCCAGAAGCAGCAGCACCTTCACTCCAGGCAGCTGCAACTGGCAGTCTGGAGGAGACAAACTGTGTCACTCACTCTAAAACAATCTCCACCCTGATGGCAACACCCTGCCACCTCCCCAGAGTGTTTCCACACACCCGTTTTCAGCGTGTCTTTGTGTTGCAGGGAAAGCTAGAACAGCACACACCCTTGTTTCGTGTCAGACTAGGTGAATGGCTAGAAAAACCCAGGGAGTGTGCAACAGAGAGAAAAGAGCAGAACCCAGGACTTCCACAGTTCCAGCTGGTTCCTCAGCCACGAGTCCATTCTCCATTTTTCTAGCACACTCGGAGATCATCGAGCTATTTTTGACTCAGCAACTTGCTGGAAAATCTGTTCTGTTGACATTAAAGAAAAAACCAACAACAAACCAATATGAAGTGACAAAGACTAGTCTCCAGTCTAGTCCATTCACAAGCTTTAAGTGATTATACACATCAAAGATTCCAAGATGCTTTGGACAGCGAACTAGTAAAGAGATTTTTGGTTTGTCTGAGAGAGGGGAAGAAAGAAAAAAAAAAAAACCAAACCAAAACAAAAAAAACACCCAAACCAAATTATGCACTGAGAACCACTTGTCAAATGGCTTGGACAGTGCACTTTAAGTTACTGACTCCCCACAAACATCCAGTCTACTAAAAAATTCATAAAGAGACAGATGGCACAACAGCAGCTCTTTGCAGGAGAGCAGGGTTTAGCAGTGAACAAAGGACTTTGACTCCCTAGGACAAGAGAAGAGATCACTGTGGGTTTGGGAGGCTTGGAAGGGGGGGACTGGAGCATGCGGGGAGCTGAGGAGAGCTGCCTCTGTCTGTGGCTCCCCGTTTCACCCCACAGCAGCAGCAGATTTGAGGCAGTGCTTCTACCTTGGCAGGCTTACAAGGAGCACGGAGAACAGAGCAGAACAAGAACAATCCAACTCTGCCAGGTAGATACATGAAAAATGGAAACTCCTATCTGAGGATCTGAATCCACTTTCCAGAGTGAGGTAATTGATAATACTTTGTATTAGAGGGGAAACTGAGGCACGGGGTTCAGTGGCATTTAAAATGACAGGGCAACTTGGTATCAGTGGGAATTGGATCCAGTCCTCTCCATTCCTGCTATTCTGCATCTAAGCATTAGGAAATATCCTTGTGTTACCTTGAGATCAGGCTGAAAGGGAGATGGAAAGGATAAAGTCCTTTTTAGATGGTTGAGATTAAGAGAAGAAGGGAAAAAAACCCAAACCAGCCACCCAAACCATGATAACCAGAAGTCCACATTTACTTCAAGCCAGATCCTTCAAAATGAAAGATAATCTATACTCTTGTTTGCCTTTTTCAGTCAGAGGGAAGGGGAGAGGGAATACAAGATGACATAAAGCCCAGTGTTATTAATGTGGACACCTCACACAGAGCACTTCAGCACACAGCACGGACACTCTAGGGGCAGAGTCAAAATGTTTGAGCCTGGCAACAGCTGTCTTTCCTAAAGTGAGTTTTAGTGCTTGTGAAATGTGCCAGGCAGCCAGCCTGGGAGAGCTCAGTCCCCTGGTTGTCTCTAGAGCAGGTAGGGCCAGAGCGTCAGCAGGGAAGAAAATCTCTGCACAAGCTCAGTTCTGCACTGAAGGGCCAGGCCCCTGTGGCACAAGAAGGTAATCCAGCCCCTTCTGTTGCATTGTAGAGATGCTAACAAGCCTGCCAGCTGTGCTGGTGCCTTGGGGGTTTTCTTTAAAAATAAAAATAATAGAAGCCTCAGTGTTTACAGCACGTGTCAGCTGACCAATATTGTAGTTGTCACTGCCTACAGAAACCACGGTGCCAAGCGCTCGGCTGGGGCGGGTTGTGCGGTGCCGCTGGCCCCACTGCAGAACTGGCCCCACGCCTCCAGCCTCTGGGTACTGCCTCTCTTGGCCCAGGGAGATATTCCCCACAGCAGGGGGAATTTCACAGATATCCCGAGATGTTCCCCACAGCCTGGCAGTTCCCTCCGACCCCAGCCAGCACTGCTGCCCCAGCAGCAACTGCGATACGGAAAGAAAGAACAGCTGGCAACAAAACACGGTACAAAATACAGGACAAATAGGAAGAGTTAGGTTAATAGCAGGAGGAATTGAACCCAGGATCTCAGATTCTTAAAGCACCTGAGCTAAATGTCCTCATTCCATCAGCTCCAAGACAGCAGAGGACTTGAGCCTGCACACAAGACAGCCATAGGGACAGTCAGCTACACGCAGCACAGAGCTGCCTTCCGCTCACGTTTTGCAGCGGTGTTCCAAGTAATTTCCTCTGTAGTAACCAAAAAAGCCTCTGTCCCACCCCAGTTGCATTGCATTGTTTAATTGAATTAAGATGTTTTAGTTGAATTACATAGACATTTCTTTTATTTATCTCTTATTAGAAGAAAAAAAAAAAAAAAGCCACAAACCCCAAATAAACTGGTCAGTCAAAAAACATCACCCAGTTCCCCCCAGTACCCTGGTGGCTTCAGCTAGACCACAGCTTCAGTAAACTAGGCAAAGCACTGAGAGTAACAAAAGCACAAAACAACCTGCTCTAAAGCGATTAATTAAAGAGATTAAACAAAATAACACTCACCTAAAATGGGAGAAAATCTGCAGTGAAATGAGGAATTAAATTCTTTTGTGGCATCCACATCATAAGACTAAGTTTCTTTTTATTTGCATAAGTGGGGTGAGGAAGGTAGCAAACTGAGTCACCATAATACAGGTGTGACAAAATGCAGCTTGCATTTGGGAAGTATCATCTTCGAAAGAACAAACTTCCACTGTTCTGGCTGAAAGCCACTTCCTACCCTGCCTACGATTTCAAGAAGGAAGGCAATGTTAGTATGCAAAGTTCACTCTGATTTCCAGGAACAAGGCACATTAAGAACCAGCACTTCAGCCCTGAGGAAAACAAACAAAAACAGTTACACTACTGAAGTCTCATAACCCTACTAATTCCACAGGTACTAGCTTCAAACAGTAAGCAGGAGACAAATAGACACTAAGATAACTGGGAATCCACCAGTGCTACGACCCACTCTGGGAGCACTCTAGAACTGAAGCTGAAGAGCTTTGGTGAGTTTTGATTTTCTACCCAAAGTTAAAGCTCGCTCTAACATTTTGAGAAGTGTTAAGAATCACAGAGTAATAAAGGTTAGAAACGACCTTCAAGATCATCAAGTCCAACCAACCAGTAAATACCATCAGGACCACTAAACCATGTCCTGAAGTGCCACATCCACGTGGTTTTTAAACGCCTCCAAGGACGGTGATTCCACCACCTCCCTGGGCAGCTTATTCCAATGCCTAAGCACTCAGTTCTGACTCTGAATGCAGCAGGAACCTAAATACTCCAGTGTAACCCACAGATCTTTGTTGGTGGCAGAGGGTACACTGAATTGCAGTGCAGAACCTCCCTTTCATGTCAAAAAGTGCTGGTTTCCAAGAGCGAACGGAAAAATAACTGCAAGATCCTTCAGATCTAAATCTAGTCCCCAGAGCAAAGGTTACAGCAGAAATGTTTTATTCAGCGTAAGGACTTTTGGAATTCATTCAAGGAGAAGAAAAAGCCCAACAACAACAACATGGCTGACATTTTTTTCCCACTGAACTGTTCCTTTTTAAACAGGGGTACAAGTTTCCATGATCTCACAATGGGTTGTGCCTCCCTGCAGCAATAAACAGGTGAACCGACTGACAGGTAGACTCAGCATCAGTCTTTGGAAGCATCAAAAGCAAGGAAGTAGGGAAAAAAAACAAATAAAGGGGCAAACACTGTAACTGGGGTTATGTTCATTTGCAGCAACTGATGTAGGGCCTGACCTTAGTTACATTTGGTGGGTGTTTAGCTCAGTGCAACACTGGATGGCAGGTTATAACCCCAACTGATCTGAACGCGTCATCGGGTTTGTTGGACGCGTCTCTAGCGTGGCCACAAGTGTGCGATCCCAGCACAGACTATCAGTTGGACATAAAACCTGTAGGTCATTTTAAACTACAAGAAACCTTACCATGAAGGCACCACTAAACTGAAAACCTTACCGTATAGACTGGTCTGTGTGGTTCCAGATGTCTGCAAGCTGCACTGCAGAAATCACATTCCCCCTGCTACCAAGTTGTTAAGCACAGATCCTTTCGTCTAAAGAAGCCATATAAAGACACCCTAAATAAATAAGCACCCTGCTGCCCAGGTTCCCAAGCTAGTTCAGAACAACACAAGACACTCCAGCATTTTCTGCTCGTTTGAAAGACAGGATTGAATGTAGCTTGGGAGAGTAGACACTGCTCAGCTCACCTCCTAAGGGGTTGTACTCACTGCTGTGGATGTCTGAAGGTGATGGACTACGCAACAAATTCCTCTGTGCACAGCCAGGCACAGCCTAACTTTGTTATTATATTTGCATTATGTGTGTTGATTAAGATGGAGTACACAGGATTATCCCCCACTCCCCAAACCTTGTTTAAGTGGGTAAAGTGGTGGAATAGAAATAACTGTACAGAAGAGGGAGTCGTGTGCTAGATGCTGTACTACTGACTGGCAGTAGAACACAAAGTTTTAGCTTTGAGTTTAGCTCCTACCACCACACCGTTCACTACAGCATGCCACCTCCAGACAGCAGTGTGGATTTGTAAGCCTTTCTTTCCTCTGTGCTCTAAATCTGATTTAGTGACTGCCTTTAAAACCAAGTGAAACAGCTTTACCAGACTTATTACATTATTATCACCCCTCCTGAACTCCAGATTGCACTTGCAATTTTGAGATGTGCACATAGAGATAAAAGGGCAGAATTGGCACTCAACAAGAAACTGCCAGACTGAACCTAGAAGATGCTTCTACACGAAGGAAACGCCTGTTGCTGGTAGCAAGGGAGTTACAAACAAAAGTTCTAGGGTCAGAGCAAGTTAGGAAAGGTTAGGACTCACTGACTACACAGATGACTCATGGTGCACATTTTACACGCGGTTGTTATAAAGAATAACCCTGCTGTTTCTAATAGTTCCACTTCCTTTGTGTTTTACATCACCAGATCTCAGATCCCCACGGAAAGCATCAGAATCTCTGTTGTGGTTGAGAATGGGCAGCTTGCTCAAGCTGACCAATGCAGGCAGTGGTAGGAACTACCCCCAGAACTCCTAGGCTGCTCTGCTGCCTGACATCATGCTGCTTCTCCAGCAGCAAGACAAGCTTCAGAAAATACAGACTTCAGCTTGGAAGGTTCCCAAACGCAGATTCATACCAAACATCAACACAGCCAAAAATAAGCTAGAAATTTCACAGAAAAGGTCAAGATGGCACCTCTTGGACTTCAGCTTCTAGTCAGGAAACTGCCCCTCCCCACAACAGCCCAGTTTGTTGGAATCTCCAACTTTTGCCACAAATACTACTTGTGAGTACAACATTAAAGGGAAAACCATAGGGTGAAGGGAGTGGAAGAACTCCATCACTGCAAAGTTCCAAAATTGTTTAGATTAACTCTGTGATGGAGAAATGAAGGAAATAATTGCAGATCTTTATTCAAAGCAGCTTGACTATTCTGAATGCCAAAACAAATTCACAAGTAATACTACAACAAACAGCACTTATTAGAGTGGAGATAGAACACACCAGACACACACAGACATAAAAACTGAATCCACAATCAATCCACTGCAACATCAGCTCTCCACTGGCCCCTCGTACCAGCTGCTTCAGGGAAAAGAAACTCTTTAAACAGTTACTATAGAATAATCAGGGAGGGAAGGGGAGGTTTCTTCCTGACTTTTCCTTATTTACTGTTCTCCAGGAGATCTTGGTCATGCACACATTTTGGAAAGAGCTCTGTCTATTCTTAGTTCTCCTTTTTGAATCTTCCTGAACTCCAGATCTCCAACAACACTTTGAGTCAGCGAGTTCCACAGGCTAGTTTTCTAAGCCTCCACAAATACTCACAATTTTTAAGGTACCAGTTCATGATTTAAACAACTGCTGCTCTCCCCTATTTATGTTATTGACCTAGAAAGTGGCAAACAGAACCAATACCTGGAACTGAGTAACACATGAAGCTGCTGTTCTACATAAAATTGCTCACAATCCCCAAACCACCAGTTTTAATCCTGCCTAACACATTGAACTTCTGCCTTCACCCCTTCCTTTCTCCCTACTTTTCTGTTATTTGTTAAAGAATGTTACTGAAGCTGCCAGGCTGCTCAAAGCTTTATCTGTCTCAGTCATCCAGTTGGATCATATCCCTGGTGAACAGAAACTATTCCAGATGCATACACAGAATATTTTGTCACAAGGAAAATGATACACAGAGAACTTAATTTAAAAATACAAACATCAGCAATTTTGTCAAGGTGAGCCCAGACAGACTAAAGCAAATCAACCCCATGGCAGGCAGCTTTGTAAAGAATCATAAAGCACAGGCTGGCGAAACACAGACATCCCCAGTTGGCAGACACGGACAGATAACCATCAAGAAAGACCCTGAATTGCCTCAAAATGCAAACAGTTTGGGCTTCTGTGGGAAAATTAGGATTTGGTTCCTACCTGTCAATGATCACGGGGTCAGACGGAGTCTCATTTCTGTTGCCACAACTTTTCTTCTCACAGCATCGACTAGAGAGCGAAAGAAAACCAAAATTACATGATTACTGGGACAGTTTGAGAGCAAAGCAGTGAACTAAAACTCTTGTCTGCAAACCTTCAAGACTCAGCATAGGCCTAGAAGAGTGACTGAAAGAATTCTGGCTAGGTTTTCGAGAAGGGAGAAGCACTACAGGAATTGGGTGCCCAAGTCCTGGCTGTTTCCAGCTGGAGTTTGGCACTTGGCTCCCCATAGGGTTTGTTAGAAATTCCCAAACAGAAATGAACAGCAATATGGTCACACTTTAGACTAAGGTGCTATTTATAAAGCCTTAATAAATGATTAACTGATGTCATGATGACATCACAAGCATGAGTATCATGTGTTATATAAGTCCATCAAAAGGAGGTGTTAGAACTGCCTATAAGCAACCTAATGAGTTGTTATATTCCAATTGCTGGCTTGTTCATTATTAAATATCTAGCAACCCCCAAATTTCAAACACCCACAGAAAACACCAATAAAACCCAGAAACTGAACATACTTAGATCCTACTAAGGATCTGAAGAGATCTTTTTCAGGTTAGCATTTCATCTGTAAATCCCTTTGCAACTGCTTCAGTGATGATGAAGTTTAAGCATTTATTTATACACCTTTTTTGCTGTGTGGCTGCCAACATGAACAGAAAGTAGAACTCTGATGAGCTCACAACATGAAATAGATATATTTACCTGACTTGGTAAGAAAAGCAAAGATAATGCTGTGAATTAAAACTTTCTTCGGGGAAGAACAGAACCACTGCATTTCCTTTTCCCATTTTTAATAATAATAAAATAATA